>SNQN01000560.1:110788-138457 GCA_008642245.1 Bassia scoparia
TTCTAGGGTTTTTGTGTGGAGGCTGATTGAAAATGGTTGAAATTGGGGAAGAATCTGAACCTAGGGGGAGTAGGGATAGGTCATTTGGGGAGATGGATGATAGTTTAAAGCAAGTGGTAGCTTTGAGTGTTGGTGGGTCGWGGAATTCGAGTCCTAGTTCGAGGAATACGAGCCCAGTAGGGCGGACGGGGTCTCGGAATACGAGTCCATGTAGGCAGAAGGTTGTTAAAACGAAACCACGGGGTTTGGATGAAGAAACAGTGGCAACGTTTAGTAAAGCTGTTCACCCTGATGTTCAGATGGAGGATAATATATGGGCAATGCTGCCGGAGGATTTGTTGAATGAGATATTAGCTAGAGTTCCTCCTTTTATGATATTTAGGCTTCGTTCTGTTTGTAAGAGGTGGAACTCGATTTTGCAGGATAATAGTTTTTTAMAGTTTCACTCTCAAGTTCCATCTCATGGGCCTTGCCTTCTCACATTTTGGAAGAACTCTCAAACCCCACAATGCTCGGTTTTTAGCTTGCCCTTAAAAACGTGGTATAGGATCCCWTTTATGTACTTGCCCTCATGGGCATTTTGGTTGGTTGGTTCTTCTGGTGGTCTTGTTTGYTTTTCGGGATTTGATGGTATGGATTTCAAAACTTTGGTGTGTAATCCCCTCACACAAGCTTGGAGGACGTTGCCATGCATGCATTATAATCAGCAGAGGCAGTTAATTATGGTTGTTGACCGCAAGGACAGATCTTTCAAAGTTATAGCCACCTGTGATATATATGGTGACAAGTCATTGCCCACTGAAGTGTATGATTCCAAGATGAACAGCTGGTCTGTCCACCAAATGATGCCTGCAGTGAATTTGTGTTCTTCGAAAATGGCCTTTTGTGAYTCAAGGCTGTATTTGGAAACACTTTCGCCACTGGGTTTGATGATGTACCGGCTGGATAGAGGATCTTGGGAGCACATCCCAGCAAAGTTTCCTCGCTCATTATTGGATGGGTACCTGGTTGCTGGTACACAGAAGCGCCTCTTTCTTGTTGGAAGGATAGGCCTTTATAGCACCCTACAAAGTATGAGAATTTGGGAATTAGACCATTCAAAGATTCAATGGGTGGAGATCAGTAGGATGCCTCCCAAATATTTCCGAGCTTTGCTGAGGCTATCAGCTGAGAGGTTTGAGTGCTTTGGACAAGATAATTTGATATGCTTTACATCGTGGAACCAAGGGAAAGGCCTTCTATATGATGTTGACAAAAAAGTTTGGTCATGGATAGCTGGTTGTGCTCTGCAATCATACAATAGCCAAGTATGCTTCTACGAACCAAGGTTTGATGCGTCCATCTACTAACCTTGAATTACTTGACTTCCCTCTTTTTGCGTTGTGGATGGTATTCTTAAAGAGGATTTTAATAGTGTTTCTTCTGGTATTTCCAGTTTCCAACCATCAAAAACTTAATGTCCTTTGTTCTTCCTGTTGTTTCATGTTGTAATGACATTTCACTGTGCTCATGTTCCCGCATCTACTATAGGGCACATTCTCATATTGATGCTAGAAATGCTCTTTCATGGTAATTCATGTCAACATATGTTTTGGACACAGCCCATCAGTAGCCTGATCTGGAATTATGAGAGGCCCTTTTGACTKCGAACTGTTATTTAATGCTGATGTGAATTCTGGAATGCTGTGGGTTGGGGAGACTTGTAGCTGGACATGTATTGTTGTCAACATCAACAGTATCTTTTTAAGAATATGAGAGRACCTTTTTATCTCTCCAACTGTTGTAWACTAATAGCCATAATAGACGATGTGAAGCATTTCAAATTTTCCTTGTAAATTATGAATTTATGATCAATGTTATACACATCTTCTTATAATTCGTACTTTTGTTGCATTGGCTTATGCTGTGGACATCTGTATACATTGCAATCTTTTTTCTCATATACTCATATGTGTCTAGAATAAAGTTTATCATGAATCGCCTTATGTTGAGACTTGGGAATCGGGATGCATGCTTATGAGTTTCATGGCTATGCTTGATGGAATTAATGGAAGTTTTTCCATTGCTTGTAGCCAAGTCAGCAGATAGTAATTACTGTAGCTCCTGTCTGTTTTTTTGTCTGTCTTATGCTGCTGCGACGGCCATCGATGTGAATGTAAGGGAGGTGTAGGAATGTAGGATTTCTATAAAGATAGTGAAGGAGGCATCGTGGAGGAGTTTACATAATGTGCAGATATAATTGAAAGGTTAGAATTTCAAGTGATGAAGATCCCTCTCTTTGATTCTATCTTTGGAGTAAAAGGAGCTCTACTAGTCTATCTCTGTTGTAACACTAAGCAAAGTTTGCACTCTAGCTATAAGCTTAATGGCATGATAGGTTTGGCTGGTCTCACAACTTGGCTTCATGTTGCTTGTAAATTGCTGATTATGCAATTGCACAGGTATGAATATTAGCTTTGCCGATACTTGCTTTCCATATTGCTGAACTAATAAGTTTGGAAGCCAAAATTGTTATATTTATGAGTATAGTTAGTTTACTTTGAGACATACTATTCTGAACTACTACGGGGTCTGTAGTTTACATGTTTTGTGTGTTCTAAGTCATAATGTGGTAGTGATCATGCTCGTCTGTTAACTTTTAACTTCTTATGTAATTGTTATATGTAACGCCTCTGAATCTATTTGTGGCAGTTAAGAAAGCAAGGGTTGAAGCTTGATGTCATTGATGGTTGAATCATTATAATTATAGAATGCAGAGGGATAGAAATTTCTTCAAACTTGTCTACAAAAAGAATTCATATAGGCTGTGGATCTTGTTGATTGTTAATCTGTGTCATGCCTTTTTGGTTTTGTTGATTTACTTTGTCTGTAGTTTAGCGAAGTCACTCAATGACCGGCCATTGTTTTACAGCTACTAGTTCAAAACCGACACCAACTATTCTGTTAAATGTTTCCGGAAATATATTCAATGACATCATTTGGTCTTTGTTGTGGTCTTCATTTTGAAATCTCTGTCTTAAATTTTGGTTTAATACACATTTAGTACTCATCTCTGAATTTCTAGACGAACATGCCCAGAAGGAGCGGCAAGTTTTTTTTAGCTTTGAAGATTGATATAGTATCGTGTGAATTTGGCTTGTGGCAGTGATTAGTGGACTTTGTTAGACTTTTTGGATTGCAAATTCAGAGTTGGCTTTTCTTTTTGACTACCGGTTCTTGGAAACACCTTATTAGAAAGATAAGACCTGATATTTCAGAACATGACTCTATCATCTTTGCTAGAACAGGGAATTTAAAGCTGTTTGGATAAATAGTGCATTCGTTTACTTAAGAAAGTCCTCTGCTTACTATTTTTCAAATTTTCAGTGTTCTTGTTGCTAAATAATTATATATATTTATGTGACCATTGATTTCTTCCATCTCCTTTTGATATACAAACCTGATAGCAACTTCTGAAGCCAGACTACTGCATGATCGAACTGAGGAACTCTAGGATATGTAGCAACGTTTGACTTGGGATGGCCATGAAGAGTTTGTAGCCACTCTTGTTCCATTTCTCTTTGAAGCCTTACTGTAGTTTTTAACCATCTGATTTCTATATTCCATGTTCTTTCTAGAATTTATTCTCTCATCTTCCTTTTGTTTTCCTCTTTCGCTGTCCAGTTAGCTTGGCAGCTTGATCAGATTTTTGAGGGGGATATGTGCTCTCATGACCTCCCCAGAAGTCCAGAGTTCAGACCATGCTAATCAGCTGGATGGTAGGGTAATGAGGTGGTGGTATTATATTAGTTTAGTGGAAGCTACTAAACACACATGAATTTTTCTGCAAGGGATTTATGGGTCGTGTTTTTTGTACTTTAGTTCCCAGGATAATTTACTCGAATTTTTTAGATCACATGATTGTGATTATAGGTTGTGAGTGGTTGTTGAGATTGTATTAATGGATAACAGTCGTTAAATTAAGGTTTGGTTTTTTTAGGTTCGGCTTGTTATATACTCATTCGAGTCTGGTCATTTAGCTCTGTGCCGGACTGCAGTTGGTTCATCATGTTATTATTGAAAATATTATGGTCGGTCAGTTGTGGTTGCCGTCAATCAGTTGGAACAATATTGGATTATTTAGCATTGGTTTGCAAATTACGATTTTCTTTTCAGCTGATTTATTTTCATGGCGAAACAAGTTTTTCCCAGCCTAATTATGAACATCAGAAACTATTAGAAAGCATTATTGTTGGTGTCGATTTCACTATTAATGGTTTTAGTACATAAGAGTACAATGCAATGCTACCTTAATGATCCTTAAAAAAGCTAACATTTTTCAAGAAGAGCTATAGGAGTGGCCGAGTGGGTCACTACTTTAAGCTTCATGAACTTATAGTTGTGCCAACTGATAGATGCTGATTGGAGTGCAGTCAGTGGCATACTGGCTGTAGCCTCTGCGTGCTATCATAGCGTTTACGGCTTGGGTAGGGTGGAAGGAATCCCAAAAGACATACTGATTTCTCTCTGCACATGGTGGCTGTAAAGGAAGACAGGTTAGCTCCCCTCCATCTTTTCCATTCCCACAACAGGCTTTGGTCGAATCAATAAAACCTGTAACATATAGCAGAYGCACTGGTTAGTAWGTGGTATTTTATCAAGTCATGCACCTTGAGTAAGATTTGGTTGTTGCTCACCGTATGCTGTAGGGTTGTGGATTATTTCATTGAAGAAATCGTAAGTATTTTGATAGACAAAAGAAGTGCCTGGAAGGCTACTGTTGAGTGTATTTGTCATCTGAATTAGACGGCTGTTGAATGCAGTGATCAGATTATTCACCTTCCCTATACAGCTGTTATCACTTGACTTAGACAAGAAAGAAGGTATACATCCGAGGGGACCTGTTCCGACCAGCACCATTTTTCTTGCRCCTGTGTTGTACAATCTCTGTAACCAAAAGGAAGGGGAACAAAAGATGAGGTGAGCTGTGATCGTGCTTTTACAAATTAGAATGCTTTGTGTTGTTACGATACTGTTATTGTGATAGAGCTACTAACACTGTTTCCAGTTGAGCTTAGGCTAGTTATGGTTGGATTCATGGGTTTTGAATGGYGTTAGTGAAAATAATATACAGGTTGCTAATTTTTTTCTTGCAGATTGTTTGCTTCTACTATCTGTATATAGTCATCATCAGCCTCTTGGAACTGTTTCTAACATTTTATTATTGAGCTTGGACTAATGCATCTGGTAATAGTCCGGGGGGATAGAAGTGAGTTGGGCGTACCTATATACATATAAGGCTCTTTAGGAAGTAACTAACTGTTAATGGGTTTCTAGGAACACGATCCAACCATAGATCCTGTAAGAGTGTCATGTAATGTTGAGGCTTCTGAGGGAAATGTTTAAATGTAGTGTTTCGCCTGCCAGTGTTGAACGTTGTTTGTCCAACTCAACGGCTTTGAGCTCCATCACCCCCAACACAACCTCGCCGCGACGAGACACAACACCACTAAGTGACTTAACTTATCGGTAGCTGTGCTGCGGATTATTTCAATTGTCTCTAACTAAGTTTATTGCATTACTGGGAATTGTCGTTTTAGTCGTAGTCGTCTTCTGGAGTTAATAGAGGTCAAAAGACCTCTTTTAGTTGTTGAGGAATTTCTGGGGATGTGGCATACTGATTCTGTGTTTTCTTAGCCAGGTGGAAGCTTTCAATATTGGATGAATGCTTGCTTGCCCCAGCTAAATCTTGGGACAAACCAGCTTCAACTTAATGGTTTTTTGTTTTTTATTTTTTTATTTTTGAACCGGGCTCAACTAGACTTTGATCATCGTATCCATAGATTTTTATTTTGTTAAAAAAGCTTGCTTTGGTCATCCAGTTGCTGTAGTAAGTTAGTAGGATTATGATTAATTCAGATTGGAGTAAGCCCTAAACTGATAGAATATAATTTTAAAGATAGAAGGATCTTGATTAAAGATCTAAAAATCTGACATGGGAAGAGCCTTACTTGTTATCTGTGACAGATAAGTGTATGTATTCATGAGGAGATCAGCAAAAGCTTCCGCCATCGTAGCGACGACCGTGGTGTCCATATCTCTCCGGTTGAAGATGTTGTTGAGGTAGTCGTTTCCAGCATGTCGGTACTATAAGACTGATTTGCTAGATATTGGCGTGGTTAGTTGGATCTTGAAGTTTTGGAATTGTGGTCGCTAAATTTTCATATGTAAGGCGGTCTGCTTGAAATTGGATATTCTGGCCCCATTACAAGGTGTCCTCTGCCCTGAAAAAAGTTTAGTGGTCAATGCTGTTTCATTGTCCTTTATATACCAAATGTAAACAGCCACACATGAATATATTTTGTTTTAATTTCCTATTTAATTTGACGTCTACGTGTTTCAGGAGCATGTTAGTTAATTGCATTGTCAAGTTTTGCATAGAAAGTAGAAAACTGCAATCCGGGATTGCAGTAACAATTTGTGCTTACGTTGTAAAATTTCCGTTACATGTCTATTAGCTTACTTGCAGACTTATAGAGATTGCTGGCGATACATAGCTTAAGTTAATATTGAGCAATCTAATTCGGTCCTTGGTACTGAAGCTCTTTTTTTTTTTGACAAAATAACATGTTTGCTTCTCAGTTTTGAGTCACTTGTTACTCATGGTTGCTTAAGGCTCGATCAAGTTACTTCTTCTTTACTCCAGCATAAGGTAAGCTTACATAATGTCTTCCTGTCTCAATCATGTCAATGTGGCTGCTAGTCGTGTCATTTCTGAATGCACTTAGTTTGATTCCTCTGCAGGTGCACCACGTTAGCTTGGTACTAAGGTATCGACGTGGTCAAAAGCTGGCGGAATCGCTGAATAACGTGGATCCATAGATTAAGGCCTGATTAATGCAGGGACAGACTAAAGAATGTAGTCAGTGTTCAAGGAACATAAGATAGTCACAAGAGGGTTCCATAATTACCGAAGTTACTCCATATCGCACGACTGTGACGCGTGCTGAACCCGCTACTCTGATGGGCCTCGCATGCTGATTCCAATAAGGAGTAGTTATGTCCTTTTGTGCTACTGTGGAACAGTAGTTTATTGTATCCATTGTCTATCAAGGTCACCGAAAGATGACAACAGTGCAGGGGTGATTGGCGCAGTTGCTGCACATCTAGAGCATTAGTCCAATTTATAGGGCATCAGCGTATGAATCAGGCAGAGATTGTGGCAAGCTGAAAGATGACTCTTGTCTGGTCATTCTCTCGATGCAGGAGCTGCTGCTTTCACTGGGCGTCTCTTTGTCTCTGTAAAGTTCTTTTTTGGTTTCAAGTTTGCAGAATATGAACGTTAGCTCGCAACTGCAGGACTGTATTATAGAGGTCACACCATTTGAAGAGGTCCAAAAATTACTGACCGTAATGAAAGTGTCAAGAGTCGTTGATGATATAACCACCTCGATCTACGTTATTTTATGTTGGCTTTCGGTTAAGGGGTTACTGTCTTGGATATTTTCCTGGTTTTGACCGATCACCGGCAGCAGCCCGCAGCTTTGTTATTCTTGATCTGCAGACCAGGTAAATGAATGAAAGATCTGTTGTCCATACTACGTATTTCACCTAGATTGCATTTAAATTGTCTAGTTGGGAAGTGCCAATAAATTTGGTAGTGCGAGGTATGTCGTCACGTGTGTCAGTTAATTGACGCAATATCATGGGACATGTGGCGATGCTGCATATGGCAAACAGAGAGGAATGAAACAGAGTAAATGCACATAACCCACTCTTCTCTCCCAGTTGTTGGGTTTGAAGCATGCTCTGTTTATTTATGCATGCATTGCAGGGCTAGTAAAATACGACTAAACTATTGGCTTTTATACATTGTTGGGAATTATGAGACTTATCGTTAAGTTCGTAAGGTGCGGTCTATGCTATTTTAATGGTCGTCTCTTTTGTGAAGTCTTATTCTTACTTGCTTGCTTTTGCTAATCCCCGTAATTCTGTTTTTTGGGCATGAAGCAAAGAGGTGCTCACAGAAATTGCTTACAATTAGAAACCTATAGAACTGCATAGATAATTTTCATGCAGAGGCCTTTTTGGTAAAGTTGGCATTTGTTGTGGCTCCAACTGTTTGGGTGGGAAGGTTAGCTCTGAGCATCTGGTTGTTCACCAAGTTTAAGTTCCAAAAAAAAAAGATATATTGTTTAAAATATTAAGTGAAATGAAATTAAAGTAAATTAAAGGCGGATAGGAAAATCTCTCGTATGATTACAGTGTTGGCTTCATACCTTAGGGGCTATTGATAGAGACTTGAGTTTTTTATATGTTTTATTTTTGTCTACGTGATTCAAAGGTCAAGTTCAAGGTCCATTTTCTAGGACTTTGTTGCTTTAATGCATCAACAAAGGAAGTGACCTTTCTAGTATAGCTCATTCATTTCGCTTGACCTACAAGGATTCTCATTATTATGAACCTACACTTGAAATCAAACGATTGCTTCATTATTGAAGTATCACTTTAGGCTTGAGGCGTGGGTCTATTTTATGATTCTTCAACCTATTCTTAACCCCTTGGTTAGGTTTGATTTAATAAGGTTTTTCTTATAGTCGGTGCTCCCATCCTTCCCTTGGAGCTGTGCCCACAAGAGACAACTAAGACGAGCAAACAATTGACCTACTCGCACTCTTCTTAAAAGCATTCCTGTAATTAACCGTGGAACTGAGTAATTATCTGCCATTAGTGAGGCCGAGATCACAAATTGAGATTAGTACGAAAATTTCCGGAAAGCTTTTCTGGATATTTCTAGTTTATTCGCCTTGTGATGGATCAGTCTGCATTTAAATAATTAAAAATTTCATTGTATGTCATGATCATGTCTGCACTTTTAATAATTAACAATTTCATTTATGTCATTGATCATGTTTTGATTCCAGTTGGCTTTTTATTACTCCCGCCAGTTGTTGGCGTTTTTTTAGGAATCAGGGACTATTTTCTCTGGTCAAATTTTAGTGTTTGTTTTAATGTCCTTCTTTGGTCAATTATGTTAATTATTCAATCCTTACACAGTTACCTTCACAGGAAGCATTAAAGATATTCCATCTGTTTAAACAAGGGCAAGACCGCAAAATTCTCATCATACGATCTCAAGACTAGAACTACACTAATTAATGTTAAGATCTAACAGTGTGTTTTGATTGAACTACACTAACTAAACTTGTATTGATTGATCTGTTTGAGGATAAACGGAAAAATCACGTTCGAATCTGGAGTTTTACCATATGTGGCTTACGCCAAGTAAACTCAGAACTAAATCTTTTCCATTCTTAATTTCAGGTAGCTTCCCATCTAACCAACTACCTGTTCTGCAAGCTGCCCTGGTAATTTATTTACATCAATTCTACAAGAAATCTATGCCATGCTTTTTGTGAATGAAATTCAAATTCRTGATTCAAGCACTCAAAATTAAATTTCTTCTGAAGAATTATCAGTTTCTGACAACTGTACAGCAAAACCTACTTGCTGCCAATTACAAGTTTTATTGCTCCTCTTTTTTCCTTTATATTTTKGTTTGTCTATTTTAAMTCAGGGTATTCTGGGACCAACAAGAAGGGCTAMGTTTGACCTTCATAGAAGAAAATGTACCAATTTTGTCACTGTTAATCTTTTATTTCAATTCACCTTATGTTTAAATATGCATTGCTAAAACAGGGCTTTTTATCAGCAGGTTGATTGTAAACCACACAACATGAGATCTTCTATTAAATGCTTCCTGCCATTTTTTTTTCTGGGGTAAATTTATGAGCAATGGGTCCTTCCTCTGTCACGGATGCTTCATGAGAAGAGTCATTGGCTTGTAACTTTAGCTATGGTAAGTTTTGAAGAACCAATCATGCTTGCAATGGCCTTATCTTCTTACTATCGTGATCCATGATGTAAGTTGGAGTGCAACTCTGTATGATATCATATTCTTTTAAAAAATATATATATTAGGAGTAAAAAATTTAAGAGTTTGGTGTCGGTTGAAGTTGTACGCAGTGTGGATGCTGCTCCTGGTGCAAGAATTTAATTTGCGTGTTTTGTGTGGCATATAAGTTCTATCCAGTACATACCTTGACATTAGCAGCATAATTTTTTTTTTTTTTTTTTTTTGTAGTAAAACTAACTGTTCGATCGGATCGTCCGAGATCAGGTTAACTCAACCGAACCCGAGTTTGCAGGTTCAGACCTGTGAGAGTAGATTGGATCAAGGAAGGGTAATGAAAATCTCAGCTCTCAAAGTGCCCTAAGTGGGATTGGAAGTTGAGTGTTGAACCTTATCTCAAAGTTGGAAGGTTCCTCCCAGCACTAAACAAATTTATGACTGTATCAATTTAAATCAGTACGTCTTGAGAGTAATGACAGTTCGATACTATGCAAGTATGCAGTAGTTAAGCCAATCCAACAAAAGCCAATTTATTACAGTATTAGTTTACAGCAATGCTTTGATGCCAAATTTTGTAATAAAACTACTAGTGTACACTTTTTGGTACAATTAAGACATATGAAGGAAAAAAATACTTGTAATTGTATTTACAACCGTGTAAAGTGAACATCCTCCTCGCCTTGAAAACCACGACTGCTTATGGAGTTTTCTGTCAATCTCTTCTGTGTAAAATGACTAGTGTCGATGCTGTGAAGATACATAAAAATTAATAATAGTTATTTTGTGGCAATTTTGTCCGGCAGAAGGCGAGGGTTTTAGACCACCAAAAATTTGATAATATGATGCCAATAATAAAGTGTATACTTGTGATTTAACCAAAGAACGAAACAACATACTACTATGTTGCAAATTGGTGTACAAATGATCAGATTTAGGGAAGTAGTATCAAACTTGGAAAAAATAATGATTTAAGAAGAGTTGATTTTAAAAGCTTGCTTGTGCATTCAACAATCTTCAAGATTGGGAGGACTAATGCTTTTCTCAATCTCTCATGTTATAGGAAGGACAATATGGTGGCGGTTATACAAGTAGAGCAAATTTTATAATATAACCGTTATACGTCAGTTACACACAATTTCACAATAACCTACCAAAGTACTCCGTAGAAAGAAAGGGGAAATAATGTTATGCTGATTATGCATATTGAGGTTATGTTTAGTTCAACCCATTTAAGCATTCTAGGCTATTAAAAAATGAGTTCAGATCAGATCAGAAAATCATATCAAATCAGATCAGAAGAATTCAGTTCAAATCAGATCACTAAAAAAATTCAGACAGAAAATAAGACAAACTGAACAAAACCTGAGTATTGAGTATTGACATAACATTTAAACATTGATATATGTGGCAAATTGCATATTGATAACATTGATATGTGGCAAATTGATCAAGTTGTTTAATAATGAACTAAACACACAATTATAATTTGAAAAAAATTAAAAATGTATTAACCAAATTTATAGTAAGTTAATCGTTAACGTGGCAAAGCAGACTTGTACAAATTTCAAGGAGGTACACCACATGTCCATATGGTTTGTTGGGGAACGAGCTCTCGTGTCTTCAATTCAAACACATTGATTCTTCCAATTTAAGACTTGCCGCTTCTGCTTTGTTCATTATCAATTCTATGCAATAATCTTCTCACTTGCCATGCCATCTTCTTAATCTTTATGCTCTCACTTCCATGCATACTTGTGCTCTTTGCTTTTCTTTTACCCGTATATCAACACGCGGTGTATTAGCCATTAAAAATAACTTATATAAGGTACGACTGTACGAGACAAGACAAATTTAACTTATTGGAGTAAGACTAGTCTCATTTAACTAGATCAACGAATAATAAAGATTTCACAACACGTACACACATCACACATTCACACATGTGTAGCCTACCCCTCTTATACACTGCACCTTTTTAATTACCTTTGGAAATTTAATATTACGCGTTTATACATTATCGGTGATTAACATGAATCAATGTTATATGTGAACAAATTGTTTGCTCGTGCTTGAAGTTTTGATCAAACATGTGTTATCGAAATAATGAATATAGTTACTTAACTATACCCTTTATTTATTTTATTATTTTTATTTTTTTACACGGTAAGATTACCGAGTGAATCTCTGCACAGTTCCTGACAGATCCTATCTCAGGAACTGTGCAGAGGGGGAGATAAATCCCAACGAAGTATTGGGGGTAGAGTCAATTCGGGCACGATCTGAGATTCGGGATAAGTGCCACTGCACTACACTCATTCTCACCTATACCTGCCTTTATGTATTTGCATGTTTGCATTGATTTAATAGTTTCATATTCATCAATTAATCAACTGAAAATAAATGCTTATGGTTGGCATGTTTTTAAGTGTACAACAACTCAATTTTGATAATATTGATGCAGAATGAATAGCATCTCTAAGAAATCTCTAAAACAAAAGGCATAAAAAAGATTACAACATTTGATTATCCTAGTTTTCTCAAAAGCAATATTCTAATTGCACTAATGCACTTTCATGTGTTTCTTCTTAATTTATCAAACTAAAGTTTTCCCATAAAAGCATCCAAGACAAGAGATTTTTATTTTGAGTCTACTTTGTCTTCACATAACATTTTTTTTGTCACACCTGACATTTATTTTTTAAAATGGAAAAGTAAATGGCCTGGGGTTACAAATTTACAAATAGCTACGACAATCTTTACGTACTTAAGATTGAAACCTAACCAATTAAAATGCAAAAATAAGAAAATTCATGTTCATAAATGGATTAATGTCTTGATAAGTCGAGATGTAATGATCTAAAAAGTCAAATAATCGATCAGCGCAACCGTTAACTTCACGAAAACCTATCTAAATTCGACTTGATTGATCAAAAGACTGAAAAAGGTAGCAATATCATACATCAACTGTTATTTTAAGTGTTAAATTGGGATGTATATTTTGATGCAGAAGGTAGGTCCAAACTAAAATGCAATGAGATATAAGATTGTGTTTATGAGAACTAATTTTGATACTCTATATTTTAATTTGACACTCCATCTCCTCTACATGAATAGTAATATAATAAAATGTGTAAATTAAAATATGGAGTGTCAAAATCATTTGTCGTCTGTTATTGAATCTTCAATATATAACCTCAACGTGTCTGAAAAAATGCAGTTTTGGATGGAATCTCTGACTTAAAAAAAGCTTTATTTAGCAAGCTAAGTAAGGCTTTGACAATTGACCTAATTAATAACTTATCATTGAACTGCTTAATAACAGCTTTAAASCTGCTGTTTTCTCTCTTTCTTCGTGCTTAATGAGTTGGTTTTTATACGTACACCATTGCCTCTTTTGTTCTTGTATTCAATTGGTATGTAGTGCATGCTATAAGTGATATCAATGAGTGATAACAACCGGATATGTGGTGATTTTCGCACTCCTTTTCTTCTCACATAAAAGAGTAATCATTGTTACTATTTTTCACTGAAGAGAGAGATTAGAGGAGTGCGTAAATCATTTTCTTATTAAGATACATACTTAGTATGTAGTGGTAAGAACAAAAAAGAAAGTGACAAGTTCTTTGTCTAGTAAATTAGTAAGTAGTTAAGACTTAAAACTCATGACATGTACGAACACGAAGTATAATGTAAGTTGCCTTTGTGGATCATTTAATTATATGCCCATAATAATTTACTAGTATGCATATATGATTAATTATATATATGGCTGACAAACTTAAATACGAGTATTATTTCTTGAAATCGTTTTTTATACGAAGTATATATATCTATACTTCGTATATCATAAATCGGTGGTTTATTAATATATATACTCTGTATTTAAAATCAATTACGGAATACTTTACAAAATTAATATGATTTCAAGAATACTAGAATAGTATATTATGCCACACACAAGGCACAAAAGACAAATTTTATACTAGTAGTACAATCACTCTTAAAGTCTTAATTTCTCATGTTAGTTCATCAAGTATATATGAAAAATAAGAGAGAGGTTGTGTTGTACAATCGGTGATACGTACCATGAACATCCTTTACGCACAATRAATAATTTTGCACATACGAAGTTATATATACAACTATTGTACGTAGGGAGTAGATACACGTACACGTATACGAGTACGTTACGTTGTACGTAGCTGAAGAGCAGAGCGAATCTTGATAGTATCACATACGACCACATTCATCAGCTTTGTAACATAAACAAGTATTGAATCCTGCAATTTCTTTGCTAAATTGTATGTTTCCCAATGCTTTGTCTGTACGACAATATCATATTCTATCAACCCATTGGATTTTCGAACCCTAGCTTTGACTTCGGTCTTCGTCTTCTTCTTCTTCTTTCATTCATTCTATAAATTTCTCACTTTGATCTTTTTTCATGCCTCTTCTCCTTTTTTTTAGACTACTACCCAAAAAAAGAATACAAAAATCAAATAAAATTATAAATGAGAAAGATTATGGTTTCTTTAAGGTTGATGACAAGCTTAGTTATCGCGGTGTTTCTTCTTTCGCATGCTCTAAGAAACTCCTTGGCTCATGCTCATCATCAAGGTCCGTTATTAATTAATTGATACATATCATATACATCTTTAATTAATTTTCGCAAATTAGATATTTTTTCCTTTTTTGAAAAAAATATTTTTGAGGTTTTAATTTTGTTCATCTTCTTATTATATATATGTAGCTAAAGTAGCAAATGTCCTTTCAAGAGAAAATCATGTATTTGCAAAGAAGGTATGTATTATATGTTTTTCATATCTCATAAATTTAACAATGTATATTTAGGGCTAATTATTTCACTTGAAAACTTCTAATGTATGCATCTATTTGGATTGATCTTCTCTTAGACAAAGTTCGCGCAAGGACTAGTTGATGTTGATAATAATGATCATGTTGCAAAGACGGCAAAGAAGGAAGCTATAGGAGGAAGAAAAATGATGGTTACACGCGGTGAGGTTCTAGAGAATGATCATCATAAGGAGGTGGTGGTGGTGGTGGTGACGAAGAAGAATCCAACAACAACTCCAATGCATTCAGGTGCTCCTAATAAAGTTATTGATCATCAAACTACTACAAGTGGTTATAGCTCAATGAAGTTGAATGAAGCTTTTAGTACTAGTGATTATCACGGTCCTCATTCGCACCCTGCTAAGCATCACTAAATTAGTCTTATAAAATTCGGCTTTTGTGAGTTGTATAGAAGATTAATCTAGGTTTTAGATCACAATTTTGTTGTGTATATATGATGATCTTGAATTGAATCTCCTATTTTATATCTTAATTAAACCCTGAAATCATGACATACTATTTTAATTAGGGATCTAGGTTTTAGCTAGTCTGATCTCTCATTGTCGGAGTTGCTCAAGTGGATACTAAAATCCAAGCACTAATATATGCATATGTATATGAATCCTACTTTTTTGTATAAATTAAATGAATTGAAGTTCTATTTTAATTTTAATTTGTTGGCAATGCCTTGAAATTTGTTGGGATTTATTGTCTTGTGATGATTAAATTGGATATATATGATCAAACTTCAAATTAATTAAATTTTTTGAAAATCTTCAATTAATTAATTTAAAATTACTTTAACTTTGTTGAAATTTCTGTCTATAAATTTGTTTTAAATAATGCAGGAAATGATCAAGAACTGAATGAGTTGAAGCCCTTCAATATGAAATCACATGATGGCTCACATAATCAGGTATTTATATTCTTTGTTAATGGATAACATATGATTAGCATACACTCCTTTCGTTCCTTAAAGATCAGATCCTACTAGCAGTTACTATTCATATATTTCCTAAAACATGTTTTATATCGTTTATATATTTTTCTTATAAATTATAATGATTAAATATTTATAATGTATGTATTCATTAAATATTAAGGAACGGAGGAGGTAACATAGATGAGCTAGACGAAAATATTGTTATTGGCACTATTGATTTGTAATTTTCATCAGCATTCGAAATTTTTTTTAGATAAAAGAGAAGGCATTTCGGAAACTCAGAAGCTTAACGGGTAATGATGAAGAATCAAAGAGGATCTTAGAGGCAACTAAAGAGATGATGAAGCTAATGCATAGAGATTATAGAGGAAGGGGAAAACCTAAGAGGAGACCACCCATTAATAATCACATCCCAAAACACTAAGATCAGACCACAATAAATTCAATTTATTTATATATTTTTATAATTTATAAAAGAAAAAAAAACAGAAAAAATAGAAAAAACTAAAATTAATTAACCCTAGTTATGATTTAGTAAGTTCACAATTTTGTACCTCATAGTAAGTGAGCCTTAATTAAATCCTAGTAACTGGGTATATATTCCTGTAATTGGCTTGTTTTTTTCAGCCTTCTTAATATGGTTTTTTAGATTACTGTTGTATTTATTAGTCTGTAAAAGTAATATAGCATAGGTCATGGTCTTACATGACATAGCAGCACAGTTTTTGTACAATATATATATATGTTAAGTTGATCATATGTCAAAGTTTAGCTGGAAATAAAAACAGTATGTGATAGTAGCAAATCGAATGTGCAATTTATAAATCGATTGTTTCTTAGCAACCGTATATTACTGATATGTACCTTTTTATACGTGTTTATAACCATTCATTGAAAAAAAAAACTGAAATTCATTTTATATAAACGTAATCAACAATATACGGTCTTACGTACGGATTTCACTAAAATGAATAATTGAGTGTACTCCCGGAGTATAATATATACTTCTATAAGAAATTAATGATAGATGTGGATTGGATTTATTCTCATTTACATGGTCCATATATATCAAAATTCATCATGAGTTCATGACCAATCAAAAACTTATAATAATGTATATACTTTATGAACCAATTATTGAAGCCAATAATGATTAAATGGCACATATATAGTTTTCCTAGGATGTATGTTTATAACAATTTCAACGTGATGCTCACATTAATTCCAAAGATTGAATAATATCCTTTGGCAATCATTAGTAGAGAGTTTTAACGTATAATGAGATTGAATAAATATCCCATCACAAAGATTCTTAACGAATTATTATTTTGTCTTTTGACTCGGACTTAAATAATCACATGAAAAAGATTGTACGAGGCATTCTGCAAGTAGTATGTGCATGGCTTAATCGATTGTGCCTTTAACATTCATAATTTTAAAAATTTGGAATTAAAAATGAATAGATTACTGCAAATTAAATTAGGAACAAAATATTGTACCACAATTTGTCTTCTGCAAGTGCAATCACTCATGAACATTATTGTATCATACATACATAGCATTAGCTAATTATTACCAATACATACATAGCATCGCATTAGCTAGACATGAACAAGGTGTTTGAGATTCAAGGGAAGGCAGACAGAAGAGCCATTGATGCATTGTGCTATCAGAAGCGAGAAGACGGTTTCGGTAGGATGATAACCATCCCAGAAGTAGTGTTTGTTAGGATTCGGACATGGTGTTTTCTCTGGAATACATGAAGAGGTTCCATTCAACCACGTTTCGCAACACGGCTTGCTACCGTCGCTTAACCCTGCACATATCATACATGTATTATTAATTATCATCAATAATAAGCTTAGTAATATATACACAATTCATCTCTATTATATAAGCCAAGGGGGGAGCAATAGTGTCCCCCCTATAAAATGTCTCATATACCCTTAATGAATTAAATTACAATGTTTTTAAAAAAAAAATTAATAATCTCTTTTTTACTCTTCAATTGTCAATTTGTCATAAATGTTGAACAAGTTTAATATAGTATTGCATTTGAAATGTCAACTATACTAATTAAACAATATTTAGAGTGCTTTTCTTTTCTTATCATAATAAACATGTAACAATGAAACATTGCATAAGTTAAGTTACACTAATAAAAAGAATTCAATTGACAAAATAATTTGATAGAATTGTCACAATAAGAAGAAAAATGTAAAACTAAAAATTTCATATTATTAAAAGTTGGATTACACTAATCATATTATATTCATGATACCATACTTAGTGGATTAACTTGAAAAATTTAGTGTCGTAGTTGTATCATACAACCGTCATCTACTATAAAATTTGTCTACTAAGTATATTTCTAACATTATTATTTGCTAATCTTTATTATTTAAGCACAAGTTTTTTTTCAACATTGTTCTTTCTTTTGACATACTTCGTATATGAATAACAATGAATGAACAACTAAAAATCAAAGAATTATTGATATAAAAAAAATTATAAACATTTCTTTCTTTGACGCATACTGACGCACGCATCGCGTGCAAAAAATACTAGTAATAATATAGCAGAGGAATTGAATATCATGCACAACCATCGTAATTATTTACTAATTAATAGCCATTTTCCCACTAGCTAGGAGCGATCTTACAACAATACATACATATACTTGTGACGCGATAATATATATGATTACCAACATTATGTAACATAAAATTTGAATTGGCGTACGTACCATAATTTTCGGGATTCATGATCGCGTCACAATTAAATGAGTAAGTATGCACGATAAGGAAAAATTACCCTTTCTCACCTTTTGTTTACCAACAATTACCAATTCCCACCTTTTCAAATTTTTCGGACAAATTCCCACCTTTTCATTCCAAAATCTCACAATCCACCACCACTTAACCCCTACTGTTAACAGAACCGTTAGTGTGGGTCCCAAACGTTAATTGCTATTGTTATAAACCTCACTTCACTCGACATTTCACACATACACCCTCTTACAAACCTCCTCCTCTCTTCCAATCTTCCTCTTCTCTCAGTCTCCTCTGCTGCTCATTTATTGTGTCTTCAATTTGACAACTCAGGTAAGTAAGAATTGCACTCAATTATCAAAAAATTTATGCAAGGTCATTTCATTTTCAATCAATGTAAATTAGGGATTTTTGTATGAGTGATTTCCAAAATTCAATTCAAATTAGGGTTTTTGATAATTTAGTGGGACAAAATCACCACCCACATTGATTCAAAAATTGAAAGTTTTCCTCATTTTTCTGAAAATATAGTGAGACAATTAAATAATTAAACAAACCAATTGCACGAATTCAGAGATAATAAACAATGCAATAAACAATAAACAAACCCTAACTTTGTCAAATTTCAACAATTATCATTAGAAAATGTTCGATGGCAGTAAACAAAGCAAAAATTATACAAATGCAGTTGTATACTAACTACATTAAGCTTAAATAAACATAAATTAAATTAAAATTACCTCAATTTGCACCAAAATACACGCCTAAATTGTGCGAATATGGAGGACTTTTGAGTAATTTTCTTGGCCACTGATGATGTTAGCAACAATACAATGAAATGCGCTGTAAGTAACTTTGAAAGATTTGGGGCTGTAAATTTGAGGTTGGTGAGATGATTCAATGCTTTGAGGAAGAAGGAAGCAAAGAGTGGAGTGAATGAATGAAGGTTCGAATGCTGTGATGTGGGTAAATGAAGCAGAGGGAGCAAAATTACGAAATAATTCCCAAACACTAACGGTTCTGTTAACAGTAGGGGTTAAGTGGTGGTGGATTGTGAGATTTTGGAATGAAAAGGTGGAAATTTGTCCGAAAAATTTGAAAAGGTGGGAATTGGTAATTGTTGGTAAACAAAAGGTGGGAAAGGGTAATTTTTCCGCACGATAATGAAATGCGAGTTTTGGAGTGTGAATGTCAAATTATTGAGCATTTCTGAAAGCTGTTTGTTGAAGATTAATACAATGTTATTTGTATCATTATCACACTTAACGTGATGGTTAAGATTAAGCTTAACACCCCTTGTGTATTTTGGAATGCAACCGATCGGGCCCACCTCCGTCACCAAGATCTTCCTTGCTCCAAGTTCATATAGCCTCTACACATAAATCACACCAAGTTTTTGGTTACTAACAATAATACTTAATTAGGTATCCTCGAAATTAGGTTAAATTCAGGGCATATTTAGTTATATTTTTTTTCCCTTGTGAATAAGTGCATATTACAAACAAGCCGGGGATAAGGGAGACCTATCGAGGCTATTGTAACATTCGTACACAAGCCTCCAATCTTAACCACTAGCTAGATAAGCTAGACGTGACCTATTTGATATCAAATTGTATCATTATTCTCTCAATTGAGCTAAACAATCTTTGTAAATTAAAGAGGTACTCACTTAGCTTGCATAGAGTATGTATGGATAAATTCGACAATCGATTTACCTGTAATTTTAGTGATAATGCATCAATGAGGAGCTGAGCAAACTGAGGAGGATCATAAATCTTGCTTCCAATATAAAGGGGGTGTAAGTAGTTGTTGAGATAATCATTATTTCCCACTGAAAGAAAAAATATGGATTTGGCCAGATTTTGCTCAAGTTGTATTGGGTTTTTGAAGATTGGGGCTAATTTTGTTTCAATTGTACTTTGGAACATCTCAATTTGTTCTTCCAAATTGAAGCATTTTCCCTGCAAATTTAAGAAAATTGAATGTCACACTTTATTTTATATTTATACTGTTTAGATTAAATAGCATCACAATTATCATTTATTGTTTTAATATGACTAAAAAAAAAAGTATAATAAGAGGGCAATCAACATACAATAGAATTAGGGTTCACACAAATGTAATAATTTTTAGTTTCTTACAAAGAGGGATCCGGTTTCGTAGAATGCCACTTGCTCCAGATGCATAATTGTAACCTGTTAATGAATTCGGTCCGATTACACTTGCGTATGGAGGAGGATAAGGCAACCCTAGATACTCCGCTGCATCAATCAAACAAAGTCTTAGCCTCATATTACATAATAACACAATAATAAATCTATTTAGCTTTGAGTGATCTGATTATCTTTGCTAATTAGCCCCGCTGGATTTTGTGTGACGACTACAATATACTTTTAAAAAAATGTATACGTCTATGTTATTGTATTACTTTGTTGATGTCACTAGTTTAGTTGGTTAAAAAAAATCAGGTACGTACTAACGTATGTAGAATCCAATAGATGAATCAAATTCCGCGTTCATGCTACCAACAATTTAATCAAAAAGAAGCAAAAGATACCTATAAAATCAGCAGGAGTTCTTCCATTGGTAAATCTTCGAGCACAACCTTAGTAGGAAAGTTGAGGCCATAGGGGGAGTAATTAGCCCTAGCTAGTGTTGGCACAGGTTATTGTTGCCGTTGTCGACCAGCGAATCTCCGAACACAAACAAGGCTGGGCAAGGAGAGGAGATGGTTGCATTGGGGGTGAGCTTGCTTTAGTGGGTAGTGTAAACAAATGGAGGAGAATTAGATTGAGATGAAGTAGCATAAGTGAGATTATTGTCATGACTGTAACATTTTGAAAGTTGGTTTATTGAGGTAAGCTTTGCTTTGGAAGGTGAAAAATGATAATGTATGATGATTGAGGAGTCAATTCAAAGTGGTTGAACATATAATACACGATTACACGTTCAAGTTGCATGATCAAATCATATATTTCATGCTTGTTTATTTCTATATATCTATCAAATTATTAAAGTTTGAGAAAAGGCAATTTTAGCACAATTTAAAAGCCGTTTCTTATCTCGGAACAATAGATGGTATTGTTCGATACTTGATGCTACAAATCTCTACTTTTGATCTTTATATGCGAGAATGTGCATGGTAACAATCGGTTATAACCTAATTAGGTAAAACAACATTCAGTTTTTTCATTTCTTGTACCTAGATCTAGCTCTAGCTCTAGATACAACCGGTTGTACTATCAATTTATCTTTATATACTGTCTTAGAAATGCATATGACATTTTTCCATAAATAACTAAATGGCACGCATCGATTGTGCTCGAAGAATAAGCAATTGAATTAGAGAGAGATATTTATTATTATGCAAAATTAGTTACCCTAAACTATGAGTTACTTGTTCTGTAGTCTAAAGTTCTAAACTAGCAACTAACATGAACAGTTTTTGTGTTCTTCAATCCTCAAACAAAATTCATATTGCAGGGTGCAAATAAGAAGAAAAGGTAGTGTCTGCTTGAACAAGCTGTTGGATATTCATAGGATAGCAGAACGAGAAATCGTTGATGCATTTAGAGGCCATCAAGAGACCATGGCTTCAGTAGGATGAGCTCCATCAAAGTACAAGTGACCATTAGGATTTCGGCATGGCTTTTCAATGGTACGCGCATCCTGGACTGTGGATTGCTTCTTCTGTGATGCAGCATGGATTCTTGCATCACTAAACCCTGCACATATTCGTCGAATTTCACAAACAGACATTACTCCATACTCCATATAATGATGCTTTTTGCATCAAACAAGGGATAGGACAGTGTGGTGAATCATTTTTTGTATGAAAAGAGTAATTAGTTCTGTTAATTGAGAACTTGTTTAATTTTAGAAGGCTAGAAAAGTAAGGTAGCATACCATTTTCTGCTGGATTTTGTAAATGCATCTTCGGTGACAGAATAAACATTTGCCCGTGTCAAGTGGAAATCTGACAGAGTTGAAGTGAGTTATGCACCATTGAAGCAAGTTTGCTGTTGAAAAGTGTTGCATTCTGATTTTTGATTTCATCGCACCGTGTTGCATTCAGACCGACACCCCTAACATATGGAATGCAACCTAGAGGACCCATCTCTAGAGTACTGCCTTTCGCGCTCCCAATTTGTATAGTATCTGATCAGAAAAACAAACTCAACAAAGGCAAATTAAGTTGCTATTCAGTGCAGCCTACTATCTGATCGAAACACTGACAGTAAAGTTTGATGAGATTATTACCTCTAACTTTTGTGATAATTCATCAACAAGAAGCTGAGCAAATTCTCGAGGATTGTAAATTGAGCTCGCATTAGAGGCAGGGTAAAGGTAATTAGCAAGGTAATCATTATTTCCTACAGAAAAGAGGAATATGGAGTTTGACAAATGCTGGAAGAGTTGTATTGCATTTGGGAAGCTCGAAACCAACTCTTTTTCAACAGTTCTTTGAAAGTCTCTGATTTGTATATCCAAGTTCATGCAATCCCTGCAAATGATGTATCATCTGTATAATAAGATCTTTTTTTTCGACAAATTGCGATAATAATAGCTTATAAAGGATCATTATTCATCCTTTTAGTATGTGGTCATCTTGCAGGTTGTATGAGATCTTACGAATGTATGACCAGTGTCCGGTAGGAATGCCACAGCCTGCGGATGCATAGTTATAGCCGTAAGTGACTTTGGTCGATATGGACTTCTGTAGGTGGAGCATAAGGTAGTCCAAGGTATTCAGCTACATGCATGAAACAAAACTAAGATGTTAATAATTGATCTCTAATAACACTTCAACGCTAAACGCGTGAAATACATTGTATAGACTAATGAAGTACTGATAAAAATGTTATCTTATCTTTTCTGTTTCTTAGTACTGTACCTAATAAGAACTGCTCCTAAATCATGTCATTGGCTCTCCAAATGGGAATCTTTGACATTGACACAACTTTTGGATTCAATCAAAGTGCACTCTTTAAGTCTTTAGCTTTGCACAAAGTAGTGATGGTTGACTGATGACTCTTTTGATTTGTTTCAGTGAGGCAAATTCCATGTTCAGACATTTTTTGACAGCAAAAGAAGATACTACATGCTTTCAGAAATTTGTTCTCTATTTATATTTCATAAAGAGGGTTAATTCAGCAACTTTTGCAGCATTACTACATAAAATTCTTCCTTAATTTAGAAGTAGTTTTTTGAATAAGACTCCTAGTAAATCTATAACAGTACTTCCACTAAGAAAGTTAGTCCACTATAACATTCAAACAAATTTTATTACCCTTTCATCATTCTTCCTAACCTCTATCTAAAATTATCAAAATGGCTTCTCCTTTATTCATTTGTGCCTTCTTTCCCTCTTTGTTATATTTTTCTTGTCTGATTACAGCCGGCACAGCTGGTATACTATTACAGCCCAACAGCCTTATACTCAACGCAACTGTCGCCCACATGACAACACCCCCTCCTCTCTCGGGTACAGCTGCAATGGTGTGAACAGATCATGCCAGTCTTTTCTCATATACCGGGCTCAACCTACCTATAACACTGTCTCTTCTGTCGCTTCTCTTTTTTCTGTTGATTCATCTCAGGTTTCTGCAATCAATAACAACRTTACGAAAAACATGGCCTTGGCAACCAACACAAAGGTGATCGTCCCAATCACATGCTCTTGTTCAGGCAGGTTCTACCAGGCCAACGCCACTCATATTGTTCAGCCCGGTGATAATTACTACATGATAGCTAACAACACCTTTGAAGGTTTGACAACTTGCAAGGCTATCAGAAGTCAGAAAACTGATCCAAATGTGGTAAATATATTCCCAGGCGAAAAGCTTACTATTCCTCTAAGGTGTGCTTGTCCTACAAGGAGGCAACTTAAAAAGGACATTAGGTATCTTATGAGCTATGTGATTCAATCAGGCGATACTATTTGGACGATTGCTAACAAGTTTGGAGCTGATTTTGTGCAGACTCTTGAGGCCAATGAAAAGTCCGAGCAGGATAGTGTCATCAACCCTTTCACAACCCTGATTGTTCCATTACATAACCCACCAGATGGTTCTGTAATGGAGTATCCTCCATATGTACCACCCCCGCCATCAGCTCCATCATCCCCTCCTCCTACAGCCACACCACCACCACCACCACAGCCATCCAGCGAAAATTCGGTTAAGAAATGGGTTATATTCGTCTCAGGAGTGGTTGCCGGTGGTGCATTGGTTTCAGTATTGGGGGTCATTATCTTCYATATGAGGAAAAAAAGCTCACAAGGCRTTGAAATGCATGAAAARRCTCTTGTGAAGAAGTTGCTAGAGACTGACTCAAACACCCAAGAATACCTTGAGTATATATCAAGAATAGCTTCTGTGAAAATCTACAGTTTCAAGGACTTGCAGGCTGCAACAGCAAACTTCAGCTCTGGTCATCTGATTAAGGGATCGGTATACAAGGGAAATATAAATGGTGATGAGGTAGCTATCAAGAAGATAGACAGAGATATTAGCGAAGAGGTTAATGCAGTGAACAAAATCAACCATGATAACCTCATCAGATTATTGGGAGTTTCCTTTGATCATGGTATTTGGTATTCTGTTTATGAATATGCAGGCAATGGACCGTTAAGTGAATGGATCTACCAAGACAGTCCTGATGGGAAAACTTTGAGTTGGGGAAAGCGAATGCAAGTAGCTTGCGATGTTGCCAAGGGGCTTAACCATCTTCATAGCTTCACAAGCCCGCCTCATGTACACATCAATATAAGTAGCAGAAATATCCTACTGGATGACAAGTTCAGGGCAAAAATTGCCAAAGTTGGGCTCTCAAGACCAATTAGTGGGAATAATGGTTATTTCACATTAACAAAGCATATTGTAGGGAATGCAGGCTATCTTGCTCCTGAGTACCTAGAGAACGGCGTGGTCTCCCCCATGCTAGATGTTTATGCCTTCGGTGTTCTACTGCTCGAGATTCTAACTGGCAAGGATGTTGCCCGGCTTTATGAAGGGGTTTGGGTTAAGGCTCACTTGTCAGATATCTTAGCCGAGGTATTGAGCAAGGAACAAGGGACTTCGAAAGTGAAAGAATTCATGGATTCTTCCCTAGGAGAGGACTATCCTACTGATCAAGCATATAATTTGCTCGTGTTAGTCGAACATTGCTTAAGAAAAGATCCAGAAAATCGCCCTTACATGGATGAAATTGTGCAAATTCTGTCAAAAACAGTCGCAACCTCRGTTACATGTGGATCAACTAGTTCTGCCTCTACTTCAAGTTCATGATCATGTTAATTAGGATTAGTGCTCATATCACCCATGTAACTATACTTGGAGGTCCATTATTACTATAATGATAATCTAAAATTCTCTTTGAAGTTTTAACTTTTAACTTAGCTTGTTTTTGCCTTATTTTTGTCTTTCACACTTTAACCTCAAAGAAGGAAAATCCACATAAGTAGAGTCATCTTTCTCTCCACATCAGTTCATTCTGAATTAATCTTTGAGCCTAATTTGTAATTAGTAAACAACAACTATATGTATATGTAGCTACTCTATTGCTGTACATTAACCATTTTCTCTTGTTTTTTCAAAAAAAATAATCACTATCTTTCAATTGAAATAAGGATTAGGATGACAACGGAACATATGAAATATAGTTTTTTTGGTTACTATCTACGAGATGTTCCCCCCGCTTCGATGGCACACTCCTGCAGTTGAATTTTTTCCATTCTCGGCTCGATCGCGGACCTTTAGTTAAGATTGAACCTTGACTTAAATCTTTTAATATAGAGTAGAGAGACTATCAATAGATAATAGATATTCTAACAAAGCATGAAATGAAGCTAACAAAAACTGAAAATGAAAATTTACCTAAAAAATCAGGAAAATTCTGCCATTAGAAGCGTCTACAGAGGACACGCCAAGAAAGTCAATACAATAAGGAAGGTAGTTGTACTTAGAAACAGAGGAAGTTATGAGTTGTTGTTACCGTTATCAACTATGAATCTCCAAATACATCTGTGTTCACCATTACATTACCACATTATTTTGTTTTGTATTGAGTGAACTCTCCATTCGTAAAATGTGAGATTCAACAATAACAGAGAGAATCTAATAGTGTTTGCATCTTGAATTGCAAGATTAAAAGTGGTTTGTATGCTATACCAGGAAACTGAGGTGTACTGATTAAGCTGTTTAAGGCTCGCGTGCTATTGTAACTATATTTGATGCACGCGATGCGTGCATTGAAAATTTTTTATGGCGTAATTTTTTTCTTTTTTGCATAAATTGCTAAGTAAAAATTAATGTTAAATTTTATTTCTAGTTACATTATTTACTTGTGTCTTTGTGACTGTAGGTCTCCCCACCAATTTTTTTTTTTTCTTTAGTATTTATTAAACTGGATGAAATTATTTTTGAGAACGTTGAATGCTATGTTTCAAGCAATAATTGAATAAAATTTAATCGGTTTACTTTATAAAGAAGATCAAAAATCTTTTGTTTTCGATTTTTATGATGAAAATAGTAATACGATTTTTTATGTTAATTTGGTTTTGTTCATATATTTTTAGCAACTACTTTGTATTTGTTTTTGAATAGATTGCTGATATTTGTTTTATGTAATAAAGAGTACTTAATTGTGTATATATATAGATAATAATTTATGGTATAATTTTTAATATTTGTTTTTGTTGAATAAATGCATTAAACTTGTTGATGAGCAATTATTTCCATTTTTACAGTGTTAAAGTTTTATAGTTTATATTTTAATTTACTATATATTTTTAAAATAGTCAAATATTAGGGTACTTAGGTAATTTCATAGGGGGGAACATTGTCCCCCCTTGGCTTATATATAGAGATATATAACTAGCATATAAGCATGCGATGCGTGCAGTCAGTTTTAAATTTACATTAAAAAATGTTCAATTAGAAAAAAATTCATGTATTGAGTACAGTTTTAAATTAAAATAGAGGTGAGTTATTATGATTTTCAAAATTTGTGTAATTTTTCTTTTCAATTGAATCTCTCGACAAAGAGTTAAATGATTGATTACATTGACTACAATTATTAAATACATAATAATTATAAATATTTAATTCATATGATTTCAAAATATTTCAATGGATTAACTGATTCAATGTGAAAATTTTAGTCTATGGTATTATATATTTATATTTGAAATTTTTCATACTATTAAT
>SNQN01000561.1:7526-25328 GCA_008642245.1 Bassia scoparia
CATTTACACCCAATAGCCTTTTTACCTTGAGGCAAAACAGTTGTTTCCCAAGTGTTATTCTCCTCTAAAGCCTTAATTTCTCTATTCATGGCTTCAACCCATTCTGGACTCTGTGCAGCTTGCAGATAACTTGCTGGTTCACTAATAAGAGTGGTATTCACAATGCTAGCTTTTGTGGATTTAGGTAAATGAGAAAACTCCACTAGATTACACCAGTGTTCAGACAAAGCACACACATAATCTTTCAAGTAAGAGGGTGGAATATGTTGTCTTGCAGATTGTCTAGTGGTYACAGTTGGCTGATTATTTGATTGGACATGAAGCTGGGAATCTTGTGTGTTTTGTGAATTAGAGGCAGGAAAAGAAGACACTGAAACATTTGGTGAAACTTGTGATGAATTTGAGGAAAAATGATTTGAATCCAAGGTCATAGAAGCAGAAGGTGCAGTAATTGACCCTGGAACATTCTGTAACACAAAAGAATCAGGAGTTCAAAATGAGAACTGAAATCAAAAGGAGTTGAAGTAGGTAAGAAGATAGGAGAGGAATTGACCTGTGTGTTGAAATGATATGGTAAATGCCTTTCATGAAAAACTACATCTCTGGAAATATGAATTTTATTAGTTTCAAGATTCAAGACTTTATAAGCTTTCTGCCCTAAAGGGTATCCCAAAAAGACACAAGGCACAGCTCTTTGATCAAATTTGGATCTATTTACTTTGAGTGTGGAAATATAACACAGACATCCAAAAACCCTTAGATAATCAATGTTGGGCTTGACTCCATGTATTCTTTGATAGGGACTGTCAAAATTAATACTTCTCAATGGCATTCTATTGATAAGATGTGCAGCAGTAAGCAGACATTCTCCCCAATATTGGACAGGAACTTTGGACTGAAAAAGAAGTGCCCTAGCTGTTTCAAGGAGATGTCTATGTTTCCTCTCTACTACCCCATTTTGCTGTGGTGTTTCTACACAACTCTTTTGATGAAATATCCCCTTTTCATGGAAAAATTGCTTCATTTTACCTTCACACAACTCCTGAGCATTATCAGTTCTTATAGCTTTGACTTTGCAAGAAAATTGAGTTTCAATATAAACAAGTAATTGTTGAAGTAAGAATGAAGAATCACTTTTATTTCTCATTAAAAACACCCAAGTGTGTCTTGAAAAGTCATCTACAACAGTAAGAAACCAAGAATAACCATCATAGGTTGTACATTTATACTTTCCCCATATGTCTACATGAAGAAGATCAAAAATAGAAGAAGAAGTACTAGATTGAACTGAAAATAGTTAACTGTTTAGGCTTAGACAGATTTGACATATGCAATTGTGAGGTACAATGTAAGCTAGAATGATATATTGAGCTTATGAAAGGAAATGCCAAGTCTGAGTGCCAAAGTTGCTCTCATCAGTTGTAACCAAGCAAGCTGCCTTGGAGTCTGTTCTGTACTGCAACAAGCCTGATAGATCTACCAAAACCACTGAATTTTTCAAATATGGCCCCTGAATCAAACATTTGTCAGCACTAAACACAAATCACATGACAAATCCTGACATAATCTGTGTGCTGAAATCAAATTGTACTTAAAACCAGGTACATGCAGAACTGAATGCAGAACAATTCCATCTCTAATATTGACTCATCACAATATGCTCTACTGTAACTTCTTTCCCATTTCCAATAGTTATTTGTTTGGCCATTATCATAGTTTGAAATGTCAAAAGATCAATATTAGAGCAAAATGATCCTGTTGCTCCACTATCAACTAATCCACCTAGAATTTTTAGAAGTAACTAGGCACTTACCTGCATGAGAGCCTGCTTCATTCTGCTCCTTTGAGTTTACTGCCATATTAGCCGAGCCATGCTTGTTCCTCCTTATCTTTGTCAAGAACTCAATAAACCTTTTGTACTCATCTGCAAAAACATGAGTGACACTATCCTCATGTTGATTATCACCAGCTTCAAAATGTGCTACCACAACAATTTTCTGTCCTGGGTTGCTTTCCTTGGTGGATACCCATGGATCTTGAAACATCTCTCATTGAGTGTCCAGAATTTTTTTCAGTATCACAGAAATATGAAGGAGTATTCTTTTCTGCCCACTCGTTGAAACTTGAATTAGAAGAAATCCTTGAAAGTTGGTTAGGTGCAGTATACCTGTAACCATATATGTTCTTGCCTCCTATTATCTGCATAGAATGCCATGCCTGATGAGTTGCTTGTTCAGAAATCCCTGTCACTCTCCTTTGTCTTCTTCTTGCATGGCAATTTGTATGCCATTGCTACAGTAGGCAAAGCTGCATCATAAGAACATGTCCTGACTTGATGAAACTTTGGATCCAGCTTCATGAGAATTGTATCAACTTGTACTCCTGCTTCTCTTGTGATAACTTCTTGCTATGTGCAAGTGCAATTATTGCATCTACATACAAGAATCTTCTTCACAGCATCAATCTCATCCCATTTTGATTTGATTTAGCAGTAGAACTCTGCAACAGGCTCATCTGGACCTTGTGACAACTCATAAGTGCTTGATGCAAAGAGAACAACTGAGGTCCAGAACTTTCAGAGTACCTTTCTTCAAGGTCTTTCCAAATTTCTTCAGCAGTCTTGAAATATATATACTTCTGTATATTGTAGTATTCACTGATTTGAGCAAGCTTGAGATGATCAGATCATTGCACTTTTCCATGCACTGAAAGAAGAATCAGTAATGGCTGTTTTGGGATTGTGCATCAAGAAACCAATTTTTCTGGGAGAGAGGAGAGCAATTCTCCACTCTGCATAATTGTTCCATCAAAGACCTTGAAGCAAGGGAATCACTTGATTTTCTGAAGGATGAATGTAAAAACTGAGGTGGGATCTTGTTAGGAGGTAGGGCTAACCCTGTTTGAGTTGGATTTTCTGTATTCTCTGGCATTTTTGTTATTTGTTTTAGATCAAAAATTGATTAGTGAAAGAAAGATTTGCTAACAAACGAAAAAGGGTCAAAAAATTTGTGATTGAAACAACTGAAATCAACTTCCAGAATGCAGGAGAAACACTTCTGCAATTCTTGAAAACAAAGAAAGAAAAATGGAATTTAGATGTGGTTAGAGTAACAACTACCAAACAGTTGATCTGCATTACTGTTGATTGTTTTGAGAAAGAAAGAAGCTTAGAAAGAAGAGAATGAAGAAGATGATCTTTCTGCTCTGATACCATGATGAAACTGACTAATTTGAGAGAGTTTGCATTGGAAAGATTAGATTAACTTCATTGATATGAATGTATACAGCAGATCATCATCAGTAATGAACTGATTACATGTATATATACAACAAAGATACTATTATCCAACTAAAATAACAACCTCAACAAATGGTTGTGTAATTAACTAACTCTAACTGAAATAGCCAAGTCAGCAATCTAAGACAATCCTAATGCAATGTACAGTGATTGATGAGCTGGACAAAAAGAGGTCATGATCTTCTGTACTAAGGCATGATCAAGGTCAGAAATACCCTGCATGGAAGTTCATTTCTGTAAGCTCTATCAGCAAATGCCTGCTGATGTGCTGCCTGCTGCTTTGTGAGTGTGCTTTCATCTTGTACTGAGTAGTATCTCCAAATGAGCAACCAGCATATCCACCGGCGCACAACCACAACTACCTTTCTCTTAATTTAATTTGTCGAGCTTGTTCATTCAGACCATCATTCCCAATCATATCTTAACTATTACTACGTATTCCAAACTCATGGAATTGCGATTTTATAAATCAAAGATTACAACATACAAAACTCAAACGAAATAGTTAAGTAAAGAAATACCCGAACAAAGTACGTKACTCCCTCCGTCACAAAGAGAATTCAACAATTCATTTTGCATGGTTTTTAAGGAAGCGATTAAGGGGATAAACAAACAAAGTAATTAAAATACTTTTAAGACACATAAGAATGGGATGATAGGTTACTAAATTTAAAATTATTATTATTACTTTCTTCATTTATATACTTATATTGCTTCTATAAAAATCGTGCAAAATAAATTGTCACAATAAGAATCCGCGCTTTAACCTACGTTTTTTACCGACCGTCCTTAAAACGGTCGACCGTTTAAGGRCAGRACGCAGTTTACCGATCGTTGTCACAATTTTACTTACCGTTTAGCTAAATGGACGGAAATTAGCGTTCGTTTACCATTTACACCATGCGAGKGAATTGGGTCAATTTTTTTTGACTTCGAATTAAAATTACCACCCGTCAAGTCGGTATTAACGACCTCAGACGGTCGGTAATGTGATTTCCCCAAATAAAAGAAGGGAAGACCAAAGGGTCGTGAAACTCACAATCTCTCAAACCTCATTCCCTCGCAAACCCCTCTAAACTCCCTCACAAACCCCAGTCCCTCTCAAACCTCACTCCATAGMAATTTCTCGTTGGCGCTGTCCTCCTCTTGCCGCCGTCGTCCTCTTCTCTCCGTCCTCTTTCTTTGTTCTCTCCTCTCCCCTTTCTTCKTTCTCTCTCTTCTCCCCTTTCTTCGTTAGCGAACAACAACAACAACAACAACWAAGGACGATGACAACGACGCCGCTGCTCCTCCTCYTGAAGACGCTAACGAAATGCTACATTTGCCACATTTTCCTTTTGATGAAATGCTACAGGTCTATGGATCATTGCACTCAAGAGTATTTAAATGTAGTGTTTTAAATTAGTTCGTAATTGCACCATTTTTACAGGGAATCAAAATAATTTTTATTTAAAAAAATTTAAAAAAAATGGAATTACCGATCTCCCAAACGGTCGGTAAAATTCAATTTGCTACAATTTTTGCTACAAAATTTGACTTTTACCGATCGCTTGGGTGGTAGGTAATTCCATTTTTAAAWTTTTTTTAAACCACACAATTGTGACCGTTTACCAATCATTGATAGTATATTTACCGACCTACTCAACGGTCGGTACCTGTCCTATTTAGTTTTGGAGGAAGTTTTGATTGACGGGAAAGAGCTCTACCGACCGTTTGAYGGTCGGTAAAGTCAACATAGGGTTGACCGTTCAACTTATTACCGACCGTTAACGGTCGGTAAGTATAATATCACCGACCGTAGAGCRGTCGGTGATCTCCGTCCGTTGCAGACGGACGRAAATTCCCGTCCATTTTAGACGGACGCAAATCAACGTCTATTATTGTAAACGGTCGGTACGTACGGTCGGTAATAGTTTTCCGACTGGTTAACGGTCGGTAARCCCTAAATTACCGACCACACAATTGTCGACCATCCGTTACCGACCGTTTTCGCGTTTTAGACGATCGGTAATGGTTGGTTTTCTTGTTGTGTGTTGAATTCTTTTGTTGGCGAAGGGAGTAGTTTTGCAAAGAACTTTATGAAGACCAACTCGAGTCCATATGATTATATAGCATTTCACCTCAAGATTAAGGTCACTTATTCGTACACATTCTCAATCATGCCAAATAATGAAATCGATCCTTAACATAATCTATAGGAAGCAATTACAGATCAAGATATCAAATCCTTTAATCAAGAAAGAATGAAAATCGGTTATGTTTAAAACAACCCTTTGTATGAATATATCATTAACATAAAAATAGCATGCAACAGATACTAGTAGAACAATTACAAACACCAAACCATGCATACATTAAAAAGATTCTTAGTCACAAAAAACCATGCACTCATACCACCATTCCTTCTACCATTTGTGCACAATAATTCACTTGCAACCAGCAAGCACACCACCACAACACCAACGAAAGACAAAATAGCAACCACCACCACCTATGACCAAATTACAATCCCGACTAACCACATAACTACATAACAACCTGTCCCTAAAATTGCCCCACAAAACCGAACCTAAAAAACAGACATTTTTTCGCCTTCACACAAGCAACCCAACCATAGATATACCACACTAGACATCAACCAACACCTAAACTCCAAAATCAGCCTATATACCCTCGTTACACAAACTTTTCCTTGTCAAACAAACATGTATTACCAATAAATAGCTGTCAACTTTAATTGTTTTTTTCATTTCAAAGACCTCACAATTGCCCAAAAATCAGCATACTCAACAATGCTACAACAATTCCAAAAAAAACTTGATGAATTTATGTGTATGAATTCCCGATTTCAATACTAATTAATTCGGAAAAAATACACTCGATTAATCAAATTATAAAGAAGTAAAAAAAACAACATTGCAAGCAGTTAACAAAACTGATAACTAATTCAAACTCAATCACAATCACTGTGAGATTCAACAATTTCATACTAAATTAACAAAAAGCACACTTAACTAACGACTACGAACTAAACATCAACTTGCAAGCAATCACATAATTACAAAGAACATCAAATTTACGATTTGCAACTTAAAAAATAAAAATAAAAAACACAAAGAAAAACAAGACGCACAACTCATCACATTGTGGAGAATCTAGCTCAACCGACAGACACGATTGTCACGACAAGCACCTAGAAAGCCTGAACTAGCAATCGAACGCATAAAGATACAACAGCCCCTCAGCCTATCAATTCAAAAGCCAACGAAAATCCTCCTCATTACTTTGCTCATGCACGAATTAATAGTTCGCACACAATTGCAGTACTATAAAAATTCAGGCGTGAATTAGGGTTTTCTAGCAAATTGTGAAAGTGCTACGAGAATTCAAGCATGTATTTGCAGCAAATTGCGAAGTAGTATGGAAATTAAAGTATGAATTGCAATGGTGATTGAGAGTTTATGCATGAATTCGAGAGACTGAATTAGGGTTTGGATTTCTTGTGCGATTTAAGGCAAAGTTATTGGGAACGAAGTTTTTTTTTTTTTTTTTTTTGTATGGAGCAACAGAAAAATGAAACTCATTTAAAAAATTAAATCCTTCTAGAGTAAAGATTTTATTTTATGAAGACAATTTTGCTTATTTTTAAAAAATACTTAAACAACTATTGCATCACTTATGACTTTATGAGTATTGATAAAAGACCTACAATATACGGAGTATAAAAGTAGTACTTCCTCCGTCACCAAAAGAAATCAACAATTTGTTTTATATGCTTTTTAACAAAGCAGTTTTAAACATCATATAATCCTAATTTATATATATATTTTTTAAATAAAAACAAACATTATTCCTAATTATTATTTGTCATTTTAAAAATAAAAATACAAAAACAAAAAAGAAGAAGGAAAGTACCCCGAATAATCAATTAGGAAAAAAGATAAGTCCAAATATCTACTGTTATCCATGATTTTCTATTTCACATGGCATGAGTATATATATCTAGTCACATAATATTTTTATTGTAACATAAACATAAGACTATCACGATAGTATTGTTATTTATGGCAGTAGTATAATGTTAAGTTTGCCACAAGAATGCAACTACCTGTGGTGTATGTAAAATATATGTCACAGAAAAATCATTATTGTCACACAAGTGTTAGTTAAATGCCATGGGAGGGTAATTACCCATGACATAAGTATAATATTTGCTATGGAAAATTGTTTATTTGTTATTTGTGGCTGAAGTATTCATTTTGCCACAAGAGAATAACTACATTTAGCATAAGTTTGACACGGGAAAATTATGTTGTGGTGAAAATGTTAGGTTTTCCACGGGAGAGTAAGTACCTRTAGCATAAGTAAAATGTTTGCCATGAGAAAAATGTTATTTGTGACAAAAGTGTTAAGTTTGTCATGGGAGAGGGAATACCCGTGGCATAAGTATAATGTTAGCCACAATATGATAATTCACGTGGCATGAATTTTGGTACTTTTTCTAGCTTTGTGTTATTATACGAAGTAGATTATTTTTCCCGTAGCTAATTGAAATTAGGCCACAAATTTGTAATTTCCGTGGCATAATTCGTGGCACAAGTGATGATTTGTTGTAGTGATTTTATTTAAAAGTCAAACATTTGCTCGGGTATTATCTAGTATATGTGTGTGTGCGTGCACGCGCGTGTGGTTTTTTTTTACTTCAAAAGAATCTGACATATATCTATCTTTTATTTTAGACCAATTTTGATAGTTTAATAAATAATTTAAATATATATTATTGTTTTTTTTACATTTATTTTTGATATTGAAACATATTTATTTAATGTTGTTTTGGTTTTTAGAAGTTATGAGTTTTAGATATTTCCTTTATTTGTTTTCTTATTTTTCTATTTCTCTATTTTTCATTTTTTTGAAACAAGGACAGGCTATTCAGTAAATGAAAGTAATACAACACTACAATACCAATCCTATACAACTAACCAATACACCCCCTTATCCAAAATATAGACGATAAATTCAACTTTGACAAAACCTAGAGCTATATTCCATTTTGTTATTCTATCTTGAGGCGAAAAAGTCCACACATAAATTTGGCGGACTAAGGGTCTGGTTTTACTTAGCTTATTTTCAGTTTAGTTTAATTTAGTTCATTTCAGTTCAGTTCAGTTTAGCTTAATGATTTTCTAACTAATTAATCTTAAACCACAAATACAATTTAATCTCCAACATATATTGATTAATATTAACCATACAAATATAATTAATCTGTTCAGCCATATTTTAATATGTAGTTTGATTATTTGTAGCAGTTTTATTGGATGCTTGTTACTATTTATGAAAATTTTCATTACTGTTGATGTGGGCTACATTAGAAGCATCACTCTTACTTACATATGAAAGTGGTTCAACAACAACAACAACAACAACAACAACAACAACAAAACAACAACAACAACAACAACAACAACAACAACAACAACACAACAACAACAACACAAAACAACAACAACACACAACAACAAAACACAAACAACAATCTAAGACTTAATATAATTAATCATTTTAATAGCAATAAAATGTATTATAATAGTACAAATGAATGAATGATCGAAAAAGGAAGATAAAAGAAATGATTAAGAAGCTTACAATTAAAGGAGGTTGAAAGATTAATCAAGGCGGTTCTCCAAAGCAGGCGTCGATGTGAGTTTGAGCTGCAGTCGTATATATAAAAAAGAATAAAAAGGTATACAATCTGGCTCACAAGGTCAATATGATACGATAAATGCTCCTTAACCATATATGATTACTAAAATAATCTTGGTATAAATGCTTTAACGAAAAATATATGATACATATGTAGGACCATCTCACCATCTCACAATATAGTACAATTACATATTAATCATAAGTTAAAACATTCAGTTCATTCGCTCTTGTTAGTTCAGTTCAGATTCAGTTGATTTCAGTTAATGTAAATGGATCCTAAACTTCGTGTTTTGCCTTTATATTAGAACATAGATTTTGACAACAATTATAGATGCATTCCACACCTTGACTTGATTTAAGGAAAATTGACTCTTCATTTTCCCTAATTGCCCTAAAAAATGGGAGAAGATCCTAATTTGCTACCCTCTCTATGATTTTAGAGTTGTTTCAGTTTCTATTTTGGGATGTTCTAAATAGTTCTTCCAAACCATTTAAATAAATAACTTAATCTTTTACCCACTTTAGTTTATTCAAACATTAATGAATTATCCTTTCTAAAGTCACTTCCCATTAATTTACTATCTATTCACTCCAAAATTTTATTTTTAATAAAAATCACTCACACATTTATCTTTTCTACCTAACTTTTGTGTGGCAAGGATAAATTGTAAAAATACCCTTTTATAGTTTATAAAAGGATCAAACTCTAATCTCTCTCTTATTTCCTCCTTCTCTCACAATCTCTATTTCTCTCTCTCATTTCCTCCTCTCTCTCACCTTTCTCTCTCTCATTTTCCCATTTCAAACTCTGAAAATCTAATTTCTTAATCTCTTCTTGTTAAATCTGGTCTTTAATTTTGTTTATTGATTCATGTTTATCGTTCGACGATCTATGATTCTAGAGTCAATTTCGTCGCTTCTCGTTCATGGCGACGGCATGTCAATCCGTTTCCGTTTTGGTCTTCTGGTTGCGAAGGAGATGTGATGGATTTGTTGTGAAATCAAGCCGTGGACAGACGTTGTTCGTGAATCGCCGATGATAGCAAGATGATCGAGTGTTCATTAACTCCTCAACTCATTCTATAATTAGCTTCATCTTCTGCTTTTTTTATCAAAGATCTTCTTGCATTTATGACGAGATGATGCGACGACGGTGCCAATTGACGAAGGGCCATTCTGCCATTGACGATACTTAATATAAAGGACACTAAGGTTTCTGTGCTTGTTGTTGTTTGTTTTGTTTGATTATTTTTTCCTTATTTTAGATTTACTTTTTCTGTATAATTCATAAAAGTAGTTCATATATTCATAAAAATAGTTCATATAATTCGTAAAAGTAGATCTTATATTCAGAAAAGTAATTGTGATATTTCGTAAAAGTAGTTCATATAATTCATAAAAGTAGTTCTTATAATTCAGAAAAGTAATTGTGATATTTCATGAAAGTAGTTCATATATTTTATATAAGTACTTCAACAGAAAAGTAGTTCATATAATTCGTAAAAGTACTTCTTATAATTCAGAAAAAGTAATTGTAATATTTTATTAAAGTAGTTCATATAATTCATAAAAGTAATTCTTATAATTCATAAAAGTAGTTTCTTATAATTTATGAACTACTTCTGATATTTCATTCGAGTAGTTCATATATTTCATGAAAGTAGTTCATATAATTCAGAAGAGTAGTTCTTATAATTCAAGAAAAGTAATTGTGATATTACGTAAAAGTAGTTCTTATATTTAATAACAGTATTCAGAAAAATAGTTCATTTAATCTCATAAAGTAGTTCTTCTAATTCTAAGAAATAATTGTGCTGCATTGAATCTTCAATGTGTTCGATTTCCATTGGTTTCTTTGAAGAATTTGCTGATTCTTCTTTTTTCATTGATTGTTTTTTTCATTTTTTTTTTGAAATTTTTATGTACAGATTGCTGTCAGATTGCAAATTAATCGTAGAAAGCAAGCAAAGATTGGAGAAGGAGAGAGAAGCGACAAATTGCAGAAGGAGAGAAAATATGGTTGTTTGCTACTTGTTTTATTAGAGATAATTGTTAGATTTTGGTGTGACATCTTTTTTGTGGCCTTTTGTAATTGTACTATTTAGTTTTTAAAGTTGTAGCGGATTGCCAGCCAACATAATAGTTGGTGTGGCTGGTTGCACAGAAAAGCTGTTGAACTATTTAATCTAACTTAACCAACCGTGACAAATTGATATGGAACATCTATTAAAAACGAAGAAAGTATTTACCAATTACAACAATTATTTTATCATTTTTCTAAATTAATAGATATACGAAAGGGGGGGGGGGGGGGGGGGGAGAGAGTTCCAAATGGAAAGAGAGTTGCCAAGTGGAAAGAAAGTACTTAGTGAACTTGACACATACTGACTTGCATTGATTGACAAGATAACTGATCTTGTGATCACTGATTATATGAAAACGAAATTCTTGATGATGGAAGGAATCTTCTTCGTATTACAAGTTTACAACTKCAACGTTATCCTATTATTACTACTATCATTAAAACTGCCTCACTCCCCCTCTTTCYTTCCCAGAACCAACCTCCCCTCTACTTTCATTCTCTTCTTCACTCTCACTCCACTTTCACTCTCTCTCTACAAATTTCCTTAATTTTCAGATCTAATTTGTTAAACTATGTAGTTTTACCATCAAATTCTCAAATGGGTTAACAAGATTTTGACAAAAAAAATGGTGGGTTTWATTTGGTTCGAGTCAATGTATTCAAGAATTCCAAGAAGGGTATGGTTAGGGTATCAAAAATCAATGGGTCTCCTCGTGGGTGGAAATCACACCTCTTCCAGGTTTTGTACTCGCTAAATTTCTTGCCTTTTTAGCCTTTTTTTGGGTTTTATTCGATATATTATTTGCTGAATTTGCGTAAGAATTAGACTTTGATTCTGATCTTGTCTAGTACCCAGATCCAATATTAGGGTTACTGAATTTGGTGCTCGAAATATTGCCCCCAAAATCTGAGTGTTGAATTGCTGCTAAATTTCATGAAAATGGGAAATGGGGTGCAAAATTTGGGGGGTTTTAAGGCAGTGAAATGGCAGGCCTTTAATGGGTCATTAGCAAGAAGGTTGGCAATTCGCATTTTGATGTTTGCTGTTGTCATTTCAATGTTGCCCCTTTTGCAACTTGTAATTGATGTGGATCCGACTAAACCCATGTTTTTGAGCAATGATGGATGTGAATCTGAAATGGGTTATTTCGAGTCRAATTCGCTAGTCGGTCGGGTTTTGAGACCCRTTGCCCCGTTTGTGTTCCCACATTTGAGGTCAGGTGTGTGCCAGGATAATGTGAATTTGACCATTGATGTGGTGAGGGAGCTTATGGGTAAGAATTTGCTCAATTATGGAGCAAAAGCCCTTTGTATTGGGCAGGGGACGGCAACGGCCGTCTCTGYGTTGCGTGAACTCGGGTTTTCAGATGTTGATGAGATATATAGGCACCCCTTTTTCATGCTTAAGCAAAAACAAGTTGTTTGTGAACTTGATTTTGATGACAATTCKTATGATTTTGTCATTGCCAAAGACCTTCGTAAGGTCTCGGTTCCCGCTGTTCTTGTAAGCGAAGTTGAGCGCATTCTCAAATCAGGTGGCATGGGAGCTATGCTTGTGGGYAGTGAAGGTTCAAATCACGATAGTTTGATTAGATCAGCGACCACAGTGTCGTCGTATCTCAAGAGTTCCAATGTGATTCATGTGGTGAGTTTGGATAGCTTCACTTTGGTTGCATTTAAGAAGAAAGGCAACAAGAAGGTGTGCACTCTTGAGCAGTATCATCTGCCAACAAACTGTCCTTCTATGAAGCGCAACAAACCCATCATGAGCAAAATTGAACCTTTAGTCGATAAGAAACCAAAGGCCAATGATAARAGAATTGCCTATCTACCTAACATCGTGGGAGTACCCAAGCAGGGGAAGTTGGTTTACRTTGACATGGGTGCGAAAGAAGTTGCCAACTTTAGCAGTAGCAATTGGTTCTTGCCTTCGTACCCTATCAATTCAAAGGCTTTTAGTGTTTATATTGTCGATCAYGATGCCTTGGTCCTGTCTTCCCATGTGAARAGCCCGGGAGTTACCTTCATTTATCACCCGGCATTGGGTGGGAGTGATGTCAAAGATAAATCGAACTCGATGAACGACGAGGACCCTCTTGGAGACTATGATGACTTCGATTTTCTGGTTTGGTTCAAGGAAACTGTAGAACTTGCTGATTTTGTGGTCCTGAAGATGAATATGGGCAAGGCTGAGATGAAATTTCTATCCGAACTGTTGGAAAGTGGCATCATTTGCTATGTTGACGNATTAGTCGAAAAAGGAAGATAAAAGAAAATGATTAGAAGCTTACATTAAAGGAGGTTGAAAGACTTAATCAAGGCGGTTCTCCAAAGCAGCAGTCGAGTGTGAGTTGAGCTTTGAGATGTATATATAAAAAAGAATAMAAAGGGTATACATATCTGGGCTCACAAGTCATAATATGATAGATATAATGCTTTAACAATATATGATACATAACAATATTTGGTATACATATGCTTTAAGAAAAATATATGATACATATTAGGACCATCTCACCATCTCACAATATATGAACAATTAACAATATTAATCAATAATTAACAATATTAATCATAAGTTAAATAATTCAGTTCAATTCAGCTTCGTTCAGTTCAGTTCAGTTGATTTCAGTTAATGTAAACGGATCCTAAACTTCGGTGTTTGCTTTATATTAGAACATAGATTTTGACAACAATTATAGATGCATCTCCCACCCTTGACTTGATTTAAGGAAATTGACTCTTCATTTTCCCTAATTGCCCTAAGAAATGGAGAGATCCTAATTTGCTACTCCCTCTCTATGATTTTTAGTTGTTTCAGTTTCTATTTTGGGATGTTTTCAAATAGTTCTTCCAAACCAATTTAAAAATAACTTAATCACTTTTTACCCACTTTAGTTATTCAAACATTAATGAATTACTCCTTTCTAAAGTCAACKTCCATTAATTTACTCAATCTATTCACCCAAAATTATTATTTTTAAATAAAAAATCACTCACACATTTACTTTTCTACCTAACTTTGGTGTGGCCAAGGATAAAATTGTAAAAATACCCTTTTAATAGTTYATAAAAGGATCAAACTCTAATCTCTCTCTTATTTCCTCCTTCTCTCACAATCTCTATTTCTCTCTCTCATTTCCTCCTCTCTCTCACCCTTTCTCTCTCCTCATTTCTCCCATTTCAAACTCTGAAAATCTCAATTTCTTAAATCTCTTCTTGTTAATCTGGTTCTTTAATTTTGTCCCTTACTTTTTAGATTACCTTTTCTGTATAATTCATAAACAGAGTAGTCAATATTTCATAAAAATCAGGTTCATATCAATTCGTAAAAGTAGATCTTATAATTCAGAAAAGTAATTGTGATATTTCGTAAAAGAGTTCATATAATTCATAAAAAGTAGTTCTTAAATTCAGGAAAAGTATTGTGTAATTTCATGAAAGTCAGTTCAATATTTTATATTAAGTACTTCACACGAATCAAGTAGTTCAGTAAATTCGTAAAAGTACTTCTTATAATTCAGAAAAAGTAATTGTAATATTTTATTAAAGTAGTTCATATAATTCATAAAAGTAATCTTATAATTCATAAAATACTTCTGTATAATTTACTGAACTATTCTGATTTCATTCGAGTAGTTCATATATTTCATGAAAGTAGTTCATATAATTCAGAAGAGTAGTTCTTATAATTCAGGAAAAAGTAATTGTGATATACGTAAAGTAATTCTTATATTTAATAACAGTATTCAGAAATACATTCATTTAATCATAAAAGTAGTTCTTCTAATTCTAAGAAATAATTGTGCCTGCATTGGAATCTCAATGTGTTCGATTTCCATTGTTTCTTTGAAGAATTGCTGATTCTTCTTTTTTCATGTTGTTTTTTTCATTTTTTTTTTGAAATTTTTATTGTACAGATTGCTGTCAGATTGCAAATTAATCGTAAAAGAAGCAAAAGATTGGAGAAGGAGAGAGAAGCGACAAATTGCAGAAGGAGAGAAAAATAATGGTTGGTTTGCCTACTGTTTATTAGAGATATTGTTAGATTTTGTTGACATCTTTTTTTGTGACCTTGTGTTTGAATTGTACTATTTAGTTTTTAAATTGTACGGATTGCCAGCCAACAAATAGTTGTGTGGCTGGTTGCACAGAAAAGCTGTTGAACTATTTAATCTAACTTAACCAAACCGTGACAAATTGATATTGGAACATCTATTAAAAAACGAAGAAAGTATTACCAATTACAACAATTATTTTATCATTTTTCTAAATTAATAGATATACGGAAAGGGGGGGGGGGGGGGGAGAGGTTGCCAAATGGAAAGAGAGTTGCCAAGTGAAAGAAAGTACTTAGTGAATTTGACACATACTGACTTGCATTGATTGACAAGATATACTGATCTTGTATCACTGATTATATGAAACGAAATTCTTGATGATGAAGGAATCTTCTTCGTATTACAAGTTTTACAACTTCAACGTATCCTATTACACTACTATCATTAAAACTGCCTCACTCCCCCTCTTTCTTTCCCAGAACCAACCTCCCTCTACTTTCATTCTCTCTTCACTCTCACTCCACTTTCACTCTCTCTCTACAAATTTCCTTAATTTTCAGATCTAATTTGTTAAACTATGTAGTTTTACCATCAAATTCTCAAATGGGTTAACAAGATTTGACAAAAAAAATTGGGTTTTATTTGGTTCGCACCCCCCCCCCCCCCCCCCCCCCCCCCCCCCCCCCTGTCACCCCCCCCCCCCCCCCCCCCCCCCCCCCCCCCCCCCCCCCCCCCCCCCCCCCCCCCCCCCCCCCCCCCCCCCCCCCCTGTATTATCAAGAATTCCAAGCAAGGTATGGTTAGGGCTATCAAAAATCAATGGTTCTCCTCTGGGTGGAAATCCACCTCTTCCAGGTTTTTACTCGCTTAAATTTTCTTGCCTTTTTGGGGTTTTATTCATATATTATTTCTGAATTTGGTCAAGAATTAGACTCTTGATTTCTGATTTGTTCTAGTACCCAGATCATATTAGGGTACTGAATTGTGGTGCTCGAAATATTGCCCCCAAAATCATCGAGTGTTGCAATGTGGCAAATTTGCATGAAAATGGAATGGGTGGCAAAAACTTTGGGGTTCTTAGGCAGTGAAATGTGCAGCATTTTGGGTCATTAGCAAAGAAGTGGCAATTCGCATTTGATGATTTTGTGTTGTCATTTCAATGTTGCCCTTTGCAACTTGTAAATGAATGTGGATCCGACGAAACCCATGTTTTTGAGCAAATGAGTGATGTGAATCTGAAATGGTTATTCGAGTCGAATTCGCAGCGGTCGGTTTTGAGACCATTGCCCCGTTTCTGTTCCCACATTGAGGTCGGTGGTGTGCCAGATAATGTGAATTTTGACCATTATTTGTGGTGAGGGAGCTTATGAGGTAACAGAATTTGCTCAATTATGGAGCAAAAGCCCTTGTATGGCAGGGGACGGCAACGGCCGTCTTCCAGTGTTGCGTGAAACTCGGGTTTTCAGATGTTGATAGAGATATAGGCACCCCCCTTTTCATGCTTAAGCAAAAACAAGTTGTTTGTAGAACTTATTTTTATGACAATTCTTCATATTTGTCATTGCCAAAACCTTCGTAATCTCGGTTCCGCTGTTCTTTGTAAGCGAAGTTGAGCGGCATTCTCAAATCCACGATGGCATGGGAGTATGCTTGTGGCAGTGAAGTTCAAATCACGATAGTTGATTAAGATCAGCGACCACAGTTCGTCGCTATCTCCAAGAGTTCCCAAGTGATTCATTGGTGAGTTTGGATTAGCTTCCTTTGGTTGCATTTAAGAAATGAAAGCAACAAAAGGTGTGCCACTCTTGAGCAGTATCACTGCCAACAAACTGTCCTTCTATAAGCGCAACAAACCATCATGAGCAAAAATTGAACCTTTAGTCATAAGAAACCAAAGGCCAATGATAAAAGAATTGCCTATCTACCTAACACTCGTGGAGTACCCAAGCAGGGGAAGTTGGTTTACATTGACATGGGTGCGAAAGACAAAGTTGCCAACTCTTAGCAGTAGCAATGGTTCTTGCCTTCGTACCCTATCAATTCAAAGGCTTTTAGTGTTTATATTGTCGATCACGATGCCTTGGTCTGTCTTCCCATGTGAAGAGCCCGGAGTTACCTTCATTTATCACCCGGCATTGTGTGGAGGATGCTCAAAGATAAATCGAACTCGATGAACGACGAGACCCTTTGAGACTATGATGACTTCGATTTTCTGGTTTGGTTCAAGGAAACTGTAGAACTTGCTGATTTTTGTGTCCTGAAGATGAATATGGGCAAGGCTGAGATGAAATCTATCCGAACTGTTGGAAAGTGGCATCATTTGCTATGTTGACGAGCTGTTCTTGCACGGCTCCTATTGATGATAATGGTATTATTGGTGAAAGGACACGACCTTTTTAAGAGCTTGAGGACAATGTGTGTTTGTCCATCAATGGTGGGGCAAATTGATCACTAATCACTATGAGCTCGATCGAACTGCAACACTAGTATTTGAATTCCGTCTCTAAATAAAATGCCTCCAAACTCTAGTTTGTTGAGGCGTCATTGTGTCTAGATCATGTATGCTGTGGTTTAACCATTATAACCATCATCATGTATTGCGTTGGAATATATATGTGACTTTGGCATGTGGTGTGGTTAGAGTGCTGTCGC
>SNQN01000561.1:25353-51623 GCA_008642245.1 Bassia scoparia
TTATTGATTCATGTTAGCTTCGACGATCTATGATCTCTAGGTCAATTTCGTCGCTTCTGTTCATGGCGACCGGCCATGTCAATCCGTTTCCTTTTGGTCTTCTGGCTTGCGAAGGAGATGTGTGGATTTGTGTGAACATCAAGCCGTGGACAGACAGATTGGTTCGGTGAATCGCCCGATGATAGCAAGACGTCGAGTGTTCTTAACTCCTCAACTCATTCTAGTAATAGCTTCATCCTTCCTTGCTTTTTTAATCGAAAGACTCTTCTTGCATTTATGACGAGATGATGACGACGTGCCAATTGACGAAGCCATTCTGCCATTAGACCGATACTTAATAATAAGACACTACAGGGTTTTGTGCTTGTGTTGTTCTGTTCTTTGTTTGATTATTTTTTCCTTTATTTTAGATTACCTTTTCTGTATAATTCATAAAAAGGTAGTTCATATATTTCATAAAAATCAGTTCATATCAATTCGTAAAAGTAGATCTTATAATTCAGAACAAGTAATTGTGATATTCTCGTAAAGTAGTATCATATAATTCATAAATAAAGTAGTTCTTACAATTCAGAACAAGTACTTGTTGTGATATTTCATGAAAGTAGTTCATATATTTTATATAAGTACTTCACAGAAAAGTAGTTCATAAATTCGTAAAAGTACTTCTTATAATTCAGAAAAGTTAATTGTAATATTTTTATTAAAGTAGTTCATGATAATTCATAAAATAATTTATAATTCATAAAAGTAGTCTTTATAATTTATGAAACTACTTCTGATATTTGCATTCGCAGTATTCATAGTATTTCATGAAAGTAGTTCATATAATTCAGAAGAGTAGTTCTTAAATTCAGAAAAAGTAATTGTGATATACGTAAAGTATTCTTATATTTAATAACAGTATTCAGAAAAAGTTCATTATTCAATCAAGTAGTTTCTATCTAATTTAAGAAATAATTGTGCGCTGCATTCGAATCTTCAATGTGTTCGATTTCCACTGTTCTTTGAAGAATTGCTGATTCTGTCTTTTTCATTGATTGTTTTTTTCATTTTTTTTTGAAATTTTTATTGTACAATTGCTGTCAGATTGCAAATTAATCGTAGAAAGAAGCAAAAGATTGGAGAAGGAGAGAGAAGCGCAAATTGCAGAAGGAGAGAGAAATAATGGTTTTTGCTACTGTGTTTATTAGAGATAATTGTTAGATTTTTGGTTGACATCTTTTGTGGCTTTTGTAATTGTACTATTTAGTTTTTTAATAGTTGTACGGATTGCCAGCCCCACAATAGTTGTGTGGCTGGTTGCACAGAAAAGCTGTTGAACTATTTAATTCTATACTTAACCAAACCGTGACCAAATGATGATTGGACATCTATTAAAAAACGAAGAAAGTATTACCAATTACAACATTATTTTATCATTTTTCTAAATTAATAGATATACGAAAGGGGGGGGGGGGGGGGAGATTAGTTGCCAAATGGAAGAGAGTTGCCAAGTGGAAAAAAGTACTTAGTGAACTTGACACATACTGACTTGCATTGATTGACAAGATACTGATCTTGTATCACTGATTATATGAAACGAAATTCTTGATGATGAAGGAATCTTCTTCGTATTACAAGTTTTACAACTTCAACGTTATCCTATTATACTACTATCATTAAAACTGCCTCACTCCCCCTCTTTCTTTCCCAGAACCAACCTCCCCTCTACTTTCATTCTCTTCTTCACTCTCACTCCACTTTCACTCTCTCTCTACAAATTTCCTTAATTTTCAGATCTAATTTGTTAAACTATGTAGTTTTACCATCAAATTCTCAAATGCGGTTAACAAGATTTGACAAAAAAAAAATGGTGGGTTTTATTTGGTTCGAGTCAATGTATTCAAGAATTCCAAGAAGGTATGGTTAGGCGTATCAAAAAATCAATGGGTCTCCTCGTGGGTGGGAAATCACACCTCTTCCAGGTTTTGTACTCGCTAAATTTCTTGCCTTTTTGGGTTTTATTCATAATATTATTTGCTGAATTTGCGTCAAGAATTAGACTTTTGATTCTGATCTTGTCTAGTACCCAGATCCAATATTAGGGTACTGAATTTGGTGCTCGAAATATTGCCCCCAACTCGAGTGTTGATATTCGGGCGTGGCGTTTTATTTAGCTGTTCATGTAATCCAAGTTATGGACTATTTGTTAAATGAAGTAGTTGTGCTATAAGTCTATCTAAGATGTGAAATGGGTTCAATAGCCACAAGTAATTTGGCAAGTCCCATTTTCACAGCCTTGATTTGCTCATTGTGGTAAGCCGAAAGCCTACGATYGACGGTTYACGTCACTTTCAATATTGACATTCACATTAATTAATTTACGTGTATCCAGACTAATATTGATGCGATGATTGATTATGACATTTAACAATGGCAAAATAAAGATAGTCACATCTTACAAGAAAAGAACAAATACAAGTGTGTAAAATACTCCTTGTACGGATTGCTACCCTAATCGATTGTATATAACCTAATACGCCCTTTATTTTTTAAACACATTTTGTAAATTCTCTACTGCAGTAAAAATCGATTCTATTATATAATGGGATTTTTCCTCTATACCTTTGAGTTTTGACCTATTAACTCAATATAATCCTATATTTTTAGAAATGTCGTAGGTACTCCTAAGGTTAGAAGTCTTAGAACTATTAGCCAAGATACTCTAACGGAAAACCTAATACCGTTAAATTTAATCACATTTAATCTTAATCAAAAGTTAAAACCCCAAAATTGATTTAACCCTAAATAACTTAATTAACTTGTGTTACTTCTCTTCCCCTCTTCCCACCAACCCCACACCACCACCAGCCAACCACCACAACCCAACCCAATTTCACGCCACCCAATTCACACCACCACAACTACRATGCACGAACATAACCACCACCACCTTGCCCAAATTCACATAAACACATCCACCACCACCTAGTCCAAACTCGCACCACACCACGGACGARCTTAATACAAGTTTGGCCCGACCGGCCTATTAGGTCACCCCTACTTTGAAAAAGAGAAATAGAGAGAAAATTAATAAAATTCATATGATATGAGAGAAATAAAGAGGATTAATTACCGCAAAAAAAAAAAAAATGCATGGTAATTGAAGCATTTTTATAAAAAGCAATGCAAGTTTATTTTTTAAAAAACAGAGTAAGTTAAAAAAATATATAAAAAATCCGAGCTTAAACAAAGTAAAATTTAAAAGAGAACAATATAGTCATTTTCTGAGAAAGTGTTGTCATTAAGACAGAATTGAAAAAACTTATGTTATTAATGACAATCATCTTAGATTGAAGAAAACGAGACCCCAAAAGTTTTTCACAGCACACCCAAGCAACTATATTTGACCTCACGAAGTCATTAGAATGGGCTAATTTGACAAACTTTGAAAATTTTAGAGTAACTAAGTAGATTGAAGATCATCCAAGCCAAATGTTACAATAATTCTAGTCTACAACAGCGACTCAATCAACACAWTGCTGTTGTYACACCGACTTCGCACAGTTAAAACAAACCCTCAGAAAAAAGCAAAACAATCAACCATTCACTAATCAGTAATCACTATGCAAAAYCGACTGTAAAACCATAAACAGGATAACCAAAGTAATCAGTATAATGACTATAATCACCRCGTTGTGAACCGAGCTTACTATATTACTTACATTTGTTGTGAAATATTTAAAGTCACATAATTGTACATTTCTTTACTTACAGAAGGGCTCTTTTGGGATAGAATTTTTTGGTTTTGTTTATTTGTTGCYGTTTTTTAAAGAGAGGAGCAACAAAGAGCTCTAAACTAAATAAATATTGCAGAAGTTAAGGGAGGGGGCTAAAAATTCATTAAGAGGTTCGCAGAAACTCATCATCTCGTTAGATATTGTAAATACCATTGAGCTAACTCATTCGCTTCTTTCTTCTTCATTCCCGTTATTGACTTTTATCTCCAGAAGCCTCTCTACTGGTTGCCGGCATATTGGGCAACGGTTCGTCTGAAACCTCAATACTTTTGCACATCCACTACACATACACTGCATCAGGTGAAAAACAAGTGAGTACTTGAAAGTCCTTAAATAATTATACCTTAATTTGTGAGCTAAAAATTGAAGTAAATCAAAGGCAAGACACAGCAAGAGTGGATTAGATGTGTGAAACTGGGAAAAGTAATGCCCAATAATTGGCATACGTTACCCTACCCAAAACAATCATTTAGTGTTTGATTGAGGGACAATCTAATGAGGGGGTCATATGATTGCAACAGAACAAGATCCTCCCCATTACTCGAAAGAAAGAGAGTTCATTTGTCTAATAAAAAAAAATGTGCATGATGGGGAACATACAGAGGAGAGTTTCTGTGCTCTTATAATTCAAATTAATAAGGTGTTGCTGCTGGTATTTGATATCTGAAAGTAGGATATGGAGAAAAGAAATGGAGGTATCCTAATAAAATTGCAATTAGAGTGCATGAAGCATGACTTATGTAGTCTGAAATATACATGGAAAGGAAAAAAATTACCATGTGCCGACATGGGAGAACTGTGGTGTCTCTAGGCTCTGACAAGCAGATAACACATTCTTTTCCAGGGTCATTATTATCAATCTCACTTTCCACGGAGTTCCCAATTCCATAGATTTCCTGCAGCTCATACCTCATACCATTAACCCACAAAATCTGCTTAAGCACCTTTACCTTATATTCACCTTTGTCTTTCTCAAATACTACTTGAGTTATCTGAGAATTTGTGCTGCCTGGAACGGGATCTCCATCTGTACCTGTTTGAGTAGGTGGGCATGCATCAGCCTTTATCGCTAAAGGATATACATCTATATCCCCTTCTCGGAGCAATTCCGCTTCCTCGTACATAGAAAAGTCAATCCCGGTACCAGAAGGTTGTCTGAACTTTTGGCCTAAGCCTTGTTCAAAGTGCACAATTACTGGGGGGAGTGAACTTTCTTTCATTGGTGTTAGCTTACAGTCCTCGCCTTCTTTTGCAAAGAATATTACAGTTATACTGTTGTCAGACACCAAAAAAGATGGAATACTGTCAGTGCAAAACTCAAAGATATCATAGATACATAGAAATCAATGCATCATATAATGATGATACTAAATATTGATACACAACAGAAAAAATCAATTTTGGAAGCTATGGGAAATAAGAAAATGCTTGCACGCCTGAATTTATTCAATTAAAATGCATACAGAGTTACAGACATAACCATTCCGCTACCTTAARGTCACTTGGAGACTACCAAACAAAGATGGTCCATGCTTTGGTTTAGATGATATATAACATGGTAGGCAAGAAAAGGCACTAGTTGCCCAATCCCGTAGAAGTTTAAAATAGCAATCTCAAGTTCTAAACACTTGAAACTAAAGAGAGTTATGATAACATAAAACCAGGAAGACTATTGCCTAACAAAAGGAGAAACAGTAAGAAAGAAAAAGCAGGGATTCCCAAATCCCATAGAAGTCTGAGATAGAAATCTGAACATTGAGGACCGTGTACTAAAGAGAATAACAAGAAAAAGAAAAATTGGGTGAAAAAGCAGACTTTGGGATGGCGACACACAGCACCACCAACTTACATTATACGTGCAATGCGTATTATGACGTTGATTAGAGACTGGAGATTCCGCCAAAGCAAGGTAATCTCCGGTTTCCGGTCAACATAATGATACGCATTGCACCCATAATGTAAGATGATGGTGTTGGGAACACCCACTTAAAYTGGAGCTATTGGGTGCACCTCGCCCTAAAGTTTCTACCATTTCACCCAATTTTTCCTAAAACTAAAATAAAGCAGAGTATTGTCTAACCAAAGGAGAAAGGATGGGTACATCTGAAGTCCTCAGACCAATCCAACTGTAGATAGCCTRACAAGTTTTCAAAGGAAAAGAAAGTGGTCTTAAAATTACACATTTTTTAACAACCATTTTCTTCAGGAGCTTATGTCGGCAGCAGACTATAGACTGGTGTACACAAATGTATGCAATCAATGGTACAATAGAAACACATATTTTCTTTATAATTCTGTGACATTCTAGAAATACAAAACTATAATGCTTTAATCATCAATTATTTCCTTCATTAGCAACCTGAACGTAGAGCAGTAAAAACATTCTGCAACTTAAACCATTCTATCTTTCCCAAAGCAACACCCGTATAAGACTGTAAATTCCCCTGCAATTCTCATTTATGGTTTTCTAAGCTTAGACCTCAGCACTAAGCACCTGCTATAAAATATTTCCTCCGTTTTTTATTAGATGTTACACTTTCTATTTTGGGTATGTTTTGAATTAGATGTTACACTTTTTTTCATTTTTAGTAAGTTGTTAAAGCATAAAATGACAAACATACACTTATTTCCTTTAATTCTATTTTGAGCATTGGTCCCCACATGTACTTTCCCACCAAAAGTCTACCCTTACTTTTTGTTAATCACCCTTTGTTATTTTGGCCCAATGTTAGGCCCATTAGAAAGTGTAACATCTAATATAAAACAGAGGAAGTAAAAAAAAAAAAAAAAAAATAGGATGGGGGAAAACCTACTGCTTTCAGCAGAAAATTCTAACCGGTCCAAAACAGGTGATCATCTCCTGTTGTAAATCAGTACAGACGCTGCTAAATTATACCAATAACCTACCAAAGAAAATGAAAAACTAAAACCCAGAACATCATTCGTTCCACTCAATATTATAATTTCATTAAAATTGCTTCTTTACATGCTTATAATGGGGATAACCTAACAAATTAAACAGTACTACTGCAGACRCTTAATTTATTTATTCTGGTTAATCTTGGCAGTTCACAAAKTCTATTATTGTGAATCATTATACCAATATGTCCTCGTTTTGATGATTTTATTAGTATGAAAGGCTGACAAAAAAACCTTAGCCCATATTAATTTCAACTTCACACCTCAAACTGWCAGCAATTTCATGGGTACCCATTCACACACCCCTCCTACTACAACTTATTCTGAATCCCTTTGCTCTAATCGTTGACGTTCTAGTAGGGACTATACAATGATTGTATTGCAGATGTGAGAAATTTATATAGCAACTTTTGGCCTTAACAATCAGCAATCAAGCTGACTGTTGAGATATACTAAACAAAGAATGTTGCTTGACTAACAGTTACAGAGCCTTTATAATTACAGAAMAGGGTGTAGAAAACCTTTTGCTGAGTTGCAGCAAGTAGATCATCAGCTTGTTGCAAGCAWATCAATGAGTTGCGCAGACAATGTGCAGCTTCATTATCATGAGCCACTATTACACCACAAGACACGCAGGATATGGTGGGTTTAATGTTCACACAGCCTTAACCCTCTTAATTCAAGGCTACAAGAGCAGACATTTAGACATATCAATAAAGTTTTTTTTCATAATGGGGATGAGACTTGAGAGCTGACATAACAGGCAAGGTTAAAATGCAAAGAAGACTCACTTTTAATATGCAAAAATTTTAGCMAAAAATCAACAAAATACAAACAGAGATGACAATGACGCTGATAGCAACCATAATGGTGCCAAGAACAACAAAAACAATCGAAGTATTAATCCTAATGATGCTAACAAAAATAAATTAGATAATGACATTTTTATTGGAAACAATGAGAATTACAGACATTTAAAACATAATCTTTAGAAGCATTAGAAAGAAAAATAGTATAAAACACAAGAAATAAAAACACGAAAGTAGATGGCACAAAAGAAGAATCAACATGACATAAATTTGGAAAAATACTCAATTTGATAGATAACAACAAAGGATGAAGGTGAAACTAAGTTGTTAATCATACTCAATTCAAGTTAGTAAGAAAATTTTCAATTTTCAGAGCGATACACAATTTGAAGCAAGTTTTGCTGCCTTTGTGAGTCATAACTACAATAAGCAAATCCAAAACTACAATGAAATCAATAGAATTAAAAAATAAGGATGATATGTATGATTCAATGCTTTTGCTTAAAGAGATTTAATTTAGTTGCTATGAATTAACATAGTAAGCAAGGTTAAGGCAGAGAACTAAGAAAGAAGAAGAACATGATCAATGTTATGAGTCTTCTGACAATAATAGAAAGGTAATGGAAACGCAAGCTTTCAAGACGGTTGATTGATTGATCCACTCGCAAAGAGCTCTTAAAAGCACAACAAAACACTCATCAATTTTCCTCATAATTCTTTCCTTCTCTAATCTCTTCTGTTAATAGAGAATCTGACTCCCCTTTATCCATAACAAACTTACTGTCCTATTCCTCAAGCCACTACTAAGTAACTTAGGCATTTCTAAATTGCCCTTTAGGTCATTACCCCTTAGCTAGTTTGTAGATAAGAATAGAGTCTAAATATATGGATCATTCAAAACTGCAGTGTACACAAGCCCACAACAGTTGTTAATACTTTTCTAACCAAAACAATGGAGCTAAAGACACAAATAGTGAACATGCATAAAGGTAAACAAAGCAGCTCTGTATGGCTGACAGACTAGAATGTTTCAAGCTCAGAAATATTGTAGTCCAGATTCCAGAATCCAAATTAACATCTCAGAACCTTTACATTGCTGAAGAAGAATCACTCTTAAAGCACTGTGTACACCTCAAAGATGAAGGCAATAACAATATCCTCCAAACCTTCACTCATTTTCCTCCATTTTACAATGCACTCAAACYTACACCTTTCACGAAACCAGGTGCACTGATCAGACTTACAGTACAAGATCTGATTACAATGGGCAAAGAAGACCAAGAACAGTACCTTACTGATAACAATTAATCTTTAAAGAGAGCACAAATCCTTAGCTTAGTCTTAGCAAGTACCACCCACTGATTAATCAAAACCCAAGTTGGGGTGTGGGACATTAGCACTAGTGGTTTACCAAAACTCATGTGGGACCAACCCACTAATCCACCATCACTAGCAAAGAAGAATAAAAACTAAGACAAGGTTGGACAATGGAATATTTTGACATTGATAAAGTAGAAAAAGTGTCACATTGTACAGTAGATTTAAAACTCGAAACTTTTGTAATAATTGCATTAGCATCAAATAAATTTCTACATAAATTTCATCACATTCTTCAAGTCAAACAAATGATCAACAAAATTAAAGAGGGCTCCATCATTCACTATGATGTATGAAGCTGTGTGACCAAGTGAATACAGCTCATATAGCATCACAACAACAATTTGTTAGTACTCGTATAGTCGTATTTGCTCCAAACAACTTCCCGACTTTTCTCATGACCTGCTTAGTTAAGATTTAACTGACTCAAGATGATACTCTGAACCTTGCAAGTGGCAACCTACTAAAAATCAACAGGCCCTCTTCGCAGAAACCCATTATCATCAAGAAAATAAGAATGAAATAATTCACCAAAATKCCTATCCTGTGTTTATGTGTTACATACATAAATCAATATCTAATTCACCTTTTGAATTTGCAATTCGCCTAAACTGGACCAAAAATAGCCCAAAACTGACCATAATTTGCTAATATCTCAATTTGCAGGGAGGTCAGACAATTATGTGACGCTGCGTTTATTAAAATCACTAACAGTTTTTCACACCCAAATCATTCAATAACGACATGTTACACCCAGAAAAAGAATTTCTTCTGATTTAACTAAGATGACCACCCAAAAAAGGTCAAAAGCCTCAACAAGACACTCAAAACCTTGCATACAATTCAAATCTAAAATACACTGTTGGCAAAAATTCATTGAATCACCATTCATCAACAAAACAGTCAAATAATAACGATAAATTAATAWTAGATAAATAAAACACACTAACTTATCTATCAGAGTCAAGTAGTCAACATAACACACTAACATATCTATCAAAATTGACATAACACACTGACATACCAAGCAAAATATTACAATATCCAGCAAGATTAGAATTAATATAGAAACATTAGCATCAGAAGTGAATAATAAAAAGCAATTAATAATTGTAATTTATAATTTCATAGCCAAGCAAAACCATTTATTTTATCAAACTTTACGCAATCCACCTAAAAACGAAATACCTTCAAGCTGAAGTAGCATGAAAGGGCAATCAATAATCTCAAAATTTAACAATCAATACAAAATATCAATCCATCTTCATTCAAACAATCAGTATACTAATCAGTAATCACCGATAATGCCCATCAAAACAAAAAAATTGATCTTCACTAGAGTCCCAACTCCCAAGAAAACTGAAAACAAATATTACCTTCTAACGAGGTATCATCATTAGTGAAAAAATCATCAATCACAATTCACAAATTATACCATCAAAACAATTATCTTTTTTTTTCTACCAGCAAAAATTGAATTCCTTGCATCAACAATAGTACTAAAAAAAGGAAAACAAAACTGAAAAGCAATCATGTATCACAGATTGATGAAATTATACTGAATTACTAACAATAGTTTAAAAAATATGAATCAATCTTCACTAACAAAGATTCAGAAGAGTAATACAATCAATTTAATCACAAATTACACCCAATTAATCAATAAAAGAATATAAAGAACATGATAATTGGAAATTACCTTCCAGCAACAGTAGCATCAAAAGTAAAAGCAACAAGAAACATCCCAGGATTCTCCTCATCGGCTTCAACCCTCAAAGTTTCCTTCTTCAAATTAACATCATTCCTAATCGTCACCGCCTTCTGATGCTCAACATAAGGCGTAGCAGCGGTGGCGGCAGCGCCAGGATGAGGCGGAGCAACCATCTGCCCGTAATGGTACCTCCCAGCACCACCACCCCAATTGGGMGGCTGGTGGTGGTGGTCGTACGGCGCAGGAAGCGGCATCTGCATCGAATGCGGCGGCGGAGGAGGAGGCGGTGGGTAGTACCCGGGCGCAGGCGGGTGGTACTGGTAGTACCCCGCTGAAGGGTATGGCGTCGCTGCCGCGAATACGAAGCGGTTTGCGCTCATCTCGGGTGGTTGCTGGGGTTGCGGCGGCGGCTGAGGCGGTGGTTGTGGGTGGTTGCGACGGCTGTTTTGCCGGCGACGACTTCCGCCACCGTTCCCGGTGGTGTTGCTGCTGGAGTTCCCCATGAGAGTCTCGGGGTTTCGCTGATGAATCTAAATTGTTTCGGCACGAGCAATCGATGTTAAGCAATTCGGGGCGATGTTAAGCAATTCGGGTTTGCGAAAGGAATTAAAAAACAAAAATAGGGGTGGGGGGATTGCGTAAAAGGGAAGGAAAGGAGGGAGTGTGATCGGGCAAAGGGAGAAGTGGAGGAGGAGGAGGAGAAGGTGTGATAATCAATAATCAATTGGAAAGATGTTGCATTATTGTTATTGATTTTGATGTTTGGTGGTGTTGGTTTTATTTGTTGTTGTTTGTTAAATTATTATTTTGTCAAGGGATWTTATGATGTGGTGGAGTGGGTTGCTTCTTTTATATTCTCTTGTTGATTGATGTTTTAGGCAACGAAAGAAGGAAGTATTGGGTTTGTACAAGGATTGCCGGTTTATCTCATGCTTTAAAAATAGATATTGGAAGTTCACAACATGGGAAAGTGACCTTCCTTATCAGTATATCTCAACTATACCTAGCAAAAAAATAGACCCRACCCAAAATCGACCTCAAATCCGACTCGAAAATAAYATTAAATGAGACATGTTGTCGACCAAATAACTCATTTRATCAATCTCGAAACCGAAAAGTARAATTTGATTCTCATTTTTGATTGAAAACTCGTTTTATAATATTGATCGATCTGTTATTAATTTGATCGACCGATTTGCCAAGTATAATTTCAGTATTTAAGGTTTAACCTAGTCCAATTCGATCTTTATCACTACTTTATCATCATGATCTTAGAGCATCCACAACCCGGGGCACTAATTAGTTGCCGAACATGCTTTCTCTCTTCCATATGAACAAGCTTACCWTTGTGAGATGTTGTCCAAATATTTTTATATTCCCTTCCTTTTGTCTCCTAAATGTATTTTGTCTCTTAATTTATAATTTTTATTTACGGAGTACTTGTTAATCTATAAACAATGTTTAATTCAATTTTCAATCAATAAAAAAGAAAAGTTTAATCAATAAGCAAAAAAAATACAATCCAAATAAATCATATCAATCAATATTCATCTATTCCCATAAATCAATCAAAAATTATTATTTTTTGAATTTGAACAATCACATCGATCATCTTTAACATTGATAGGATAATTGTTTATTGAATCCATAGATAATCCACTCATCTATATTTCATTACAGGTATGCATTAAYATTAATTAATATCACGAAAAAGGTCAAATAGTCATATATATATATAGGATATATTGATTTCGATTACATCACAAAAGGAAAAGGAAATTTACGTACATTGAAGGCAATAATTAATAAATTAATACTTCATCTATTCTTTATTAGTTGCATCCAAATAACTTGGCACAAGTTTTAAGAAGAGGGGAGAGATAAAGAGAAAAAAAGGGTATCATGTGATAGGAGAGAGATAAAAGGGTATATTGTCAAATTGAAAAGGATGCAAATAATTTAAAACAYCCAAAAATAGAAAAAGATGCAAATAGTAGAGAATGGAGGAAGTATAAAAAAAAATTCAAAATTGTAGCAAAAAAAAAAGTTTTATATAGTTATATCTTAGCTCAAGTAAGGAAATGGAGTAAAGGCAAATATGCGGAAGAAATCAATGCAATAAAGAAGTAAGTAATTACTCTATAAAAGAAATTAAAGATAGAAAGTAAAGGTAACGGGAAAAARRGAAAGTCAAAAGAAAAAGAAAGCAACAACAAACCATCATTAAAAACAAAAAGCTCAAAAAGAGAAGAAAATATGGAAGCATACGTCGAACGATGCATCTACAATCAACMAAAAAATAAGGAGGATAAGTAAGAGAATCGCTTTTTATAACGGGGAAACGTGTGAATATTATTAGGAATATCCGCTATTACAATAAGAAAGCTTCAAAGGGGACTTCTTCAATCCACACATGTAACTCAATAAAATTAAGACTAAGTTGTGATAACTTGTACGCAGTATAATTGCGTAAACCTAACAAAAGAAAAAGAGAAATAAGATCATAGCCTTGTAAATTTTTTAATGGAAATTCTAAGATATCTCCTTGAGTTTTTGCGTTTTCTAATCTGACACAATGATTTTCAAAACCTTCTCACTTGTCTCCCTAAGTTTTAGTGGTTTTATAAAGTTTACCCTTCCATAATTAACTAAACTTAACTAAGGTTAACTTTTAAATAATAAATAAAAATAAAAACAAAAACATCAAAAAACCCCAACCACCTAAACTAACCAAGCCACCCAACCTCCACTGCACCTAACCAACCCAGATCACCCAAATCTCACCGCCACCCAACCATCACTCGCACACTACATCCATTTTCTCCCCTTTTTTGTAGCTGAGAGGAAATCGATGCATGTAACAACAACCCTACAAACGCGCCACCGTTACATGGTGCCACCACTACAAATCGACGCTGCCGCCTACGGCGTGCCTCCGCACCTCTAAGACACTACCCCTCTCTGTCTCTCTCTCTCTCTCTCTCTCTCTCTCTCTCCCTCTCTGTGTGTATGTGTGTGTGTGTGTGTGTGTCTCCGGGCAGGGGAGAAGTTTCAAGAGACTAGGGGTGTTTTTCGAGGGTGGATAAGGGGTGGGGGAGGGTTTCGAGGGTAGTTGAGAGGTGGGGAAGGATTTTCGATGGTAGATAAACTAAGGGGGCATGGGAGGGTTTTCGAGGGTGGTTGAGGTGTGAGGTTTGGGTTTGGGTCGTTTGTGGTGGTGGGGCTTGGGTTTGGGTGAGTTATGGTGGTGGGGCTTAAATTAGGTGGGTCATGGTGGTTGTTACCGCCCATCAAACTTGGGCCAATTTCTTCATATTGGACCCAAACACACCTCAAGGCCCAAAGGCCTAATTCAAGCCAAAACCTTGATCATCAAATACCAAAAACGTACAAAAATACACACGGAAAATATGAAATACATACAAAAGACTCATGGGCCTTCTTAACCAAGCCCTTACATGATTTCAATGCCAATCAGAAAAAAGGTTCTTTGTGGCCTTTGGGGCTTGATGTTGGAAGAGCCGGGATGGTTAGAGGAGTTTTCATTGAGGATATTGGCAATATRACTGGTTTGATCAGTGTTGGAAGAAGAGGAGCTGTTGTACGGGTGTCGGGGCGTTACCGGGCCGAACTTGGTCCGGTCCCCCCTGCCCCGAGGGTACGGCTCTCGGTGATGAGTTTGGTTTTTYTAGAATTGAATTCTTGCTTTTGCATAGAGTGAGTATGCATGGAGTTGTGTGTATTATACTCAAAACGAGTAGAGGAAGTCTCCACCGCAATCTTTTAGAGAGCTGCGAAACCCGGTTTAAGCCTTGCCTATTGTTCAGGTGATTTTGCACTTGACCAACAAGTCAACCGCCCAATATTGTTTTTAGTTCGGTAGGGGCTTCCCTTTGGTTACTAATTATATAGATAACCTCGCTAATGTAAAAATGGCTCCTATGATCGTAGAAGAAGTTTAGAATGTATGATCATAAGCAATTAAACTTGTTGTGGAATAATACTGAAGCTTAGGACAAACAGAAATGAAGCGAAACAAAAGCCATCTATAATAAATTAATGATAGAGTTAGACTACAACWGTATTACAAGGTAGGATGATTACCTTCGTGTTTACACAATTTGGATCGATAAAAGCAAGCTAATGATCCATTGAAGGATGAACTATGCTATGATAAGCTACGCTACGCTAAACTACACTATACTTGGCTACTAAACCAAGTGCGGCTAAGGAAAGCTAAAATGCGAAAGAAAAGATAAATGTTTGATTGGTTGTGTGTTTGATTGTACTTTGATTTGATCCGACTTCACATATTTATATGCCTTCGATGGTAGAGATTGTGGGCAGTTTGCAGCGATTTCTCCCTCTAGCGGTTACTTAATTTGGCGCTTCTTTCCAATATTCGAATTCTCTCGTGCTTTTCCCTCCAAGTCTCCTTAGTCGTTTGATGCTCCWAATGGGCTTCTTTGTCTTAAAATATTTTCTAATGGGCCCCATCTCCAATGATCCCTTCTAGCGCTTATGTCTTATTGTTGGATTGGAACATCCAAGAGGTGCCAAGTATCGCTTGTCTTCTTTGTTAATACTTATCTTAGTCGTCGCCAGTCACACATTACTTGTCAAACTCTTAGTCAATAAAGTCAACTGAATATTTTTAGTCAGTAACAAATTGCCCCCTTAATTTGCGAGGACGAGATCATCTGAGTCCTTGCAAATTAACATATCAGACATCGCCAGAGCACTTGTGACTTCTCATTTTAAAGCTTTTGTTATGAAAATAACCTTATAATTTTATGATTATAAATTTGTATTTATACTCACTCGCTATGAAAATGAATTTTGGAATGGTCTTTTGGGGTTAGATAATGCATAATAATACGCACGATTTCCAAGAGTTACATTTATCTTTGTTTGGAAATTACTTGAAAACCATGCACTACGCCAGATTTTGCCTTTAATAGCGGTAAAAAAACGAACGCTATTAAAAGGGTAAAACTATACTTTTAATAGTGGTTCCGTGTTAGACGCTATTAAAAATACTACTTTTAATAGCGAGTTTATAATAGGCGCTATTAATAATACACTTTTGATAGCGCTCCCAAACTAACCGCTATTAAAACTGACACAGAGCTATAGTTTAATTTCCGGATTCTTCTCATATCATTATCTCTTCAATTCCTCTCAACCACACAAATCTAATCTCTCTTCTCTCATCAATATCCTCTCAAACCCTTTTTTTAAATCTCAACTATTAAACTACTCCATCAAACAATAGATCTATTCATATTCAGTCTTTTTTTGTTGATGGGTCAAACTAAAAAACCTATTTTGCTCGCACATACTTTCAATTATCGATCTAAAAACTCAAAACCCCTCTAACACTCTTGCCGTCTTGCGCATCAAATCCCAGCAAACCCTATCGCATATCAACAATAAACCCATAATTGCAGGCACAAAGCTCTAACTATGAACCCTAGGCGACTAGCGAASTAAAGGAGAGCGACCGACGAACTGCAAACGAACACGGGCGAACCACCAGCGTGAAATTAACGACCCAAAATCGACCTAATTAATGGATGTAAGTTGTTGATATTGTTTTTGCGTTTACTTTGACAAATGAATTTCAAGTAATTTATGATTGATTCAAAATTTCCAATTATTGCTATCAATTTTTTTWAAAAAAACTCCCAAAAATWTTGATCTGTGATTGATTCAAAAATTTCAATTTTTTTCGATGATAATTTTGTTTGAAACTCCCAATTTTTTTTTGACTTAATGGAAGATTTTACTGATTTTTGGATCGAAAAGTAGAATTTGGATTAATCCGTTGATTTCTGTTTGACCATTTTTCAGTATTAATGGCGACTTTTGAGCTTTATCAGAGGTCAACAATCGGAATGCTTACGAAGAAGCTGGCTGAGAGGTTTGATTTTTAACAAAATCTTAATTTGAAAGTGTTTTATTTGGCTGTTGTTTTCTGAATGATTTTATTTCWGGATGGTTTTGAACAAGTATTGAAGTGCTATTATATTTGGTTGTCGACAGGGAGGAGTTCCGAAGGTGTACAAAGAGAAGCATCCTTATTCTTAGATGTCAAGATGTCAAAAAAAATATGTTCGAGAAGGGGATTCTTGATGTAGATATTATCATCTTACTTTTTTATAATTGTACTTCAAATTGTGGAAGAAATTATATTTTGAAGATGTATGTTATGAGTTGTTTGAAATGAAATACATGTTTGAAACCATTTGATTATGTGCAATTTATATGTGTGCTTATTCCTATTGAATAATTATATATTTTTAGAAGAAACTGCAGAATATCAATGAAAATTTAAGCTATTTGTATAATAAATAAATAAATAAATAAATAAATAAATAAATAAATAAATAAATAAATGGCTTTCACAGTGGTTAATAAGAAGCTAGCGCCGTGAAAGGTTTGTTTATAATGCAACTTTCAAGTAGCCTTTAATAGCAGTTCCAGAGGCGCTATTGTAGGGCTTCGCCCCGCCTTAGGGGGGCGTGACCTCAGCTTCAGTGTCATGGAGTTGAGCCATGGAATCCGCATGTGAATGCATTGGGGTGTGTTGTCGAATTGAGGGGATCGCCACCGTGCCTATATAGGTTATTCACGGACCGCCGACATTGTGCACCACTAGCGGCACCATCAGTAGCTCTGACCAAGTGTGTCTGACTTCCATCCCGGCATAGGTACGAATCATATCTGGCTAACCCAATTCGCCCGCATGATCAGGGCCTAAGTACTCTGTCTCATTGTAGTTCCATAAATATAAAATGTTTCAAAAAGACTATTGAATTGAACTTGAAAACGACCTAATTACTAGGTAGTTGCTAATTAGTACAACCAAGACTTCTACAAAGGACAGGCGATCACTTGATTGTTAGTCAATATTAATAAGGTGCTTAGAAAACGCGTCGTCCATGATTATCTACTTTAATGTGACACGATTAATTCCGTGTTGTTTAAGCAATATATACAGGTGTGATAGAAGATATTATACAAGAATGAAAACAAAGATTAGTAAGCATGTAATATGTATGTGTGCCCTTCTCACCTTGCCACTGCAAAACAATCAAATTGTTAGAATAAAACTCAAAGGAACGTCTTCGATTGAATTCTTGATGAGCAAACAACGCGTATATATTGACATAGTAATATGTATAATAAATGAAAACCAAAAACCATGGAACATTAAAACATTAATAATCCTACATATTTACATGAAACGATTAACAAGTGAGTTTCTACATTTTTTAATTGAATTAAAACTCATAACAATGGTAATCAATTATAGAGAGACAAAAGGAATAAAAAGAGTGAAAAGAGGTTTTGTGAGTAATCTCCGATTTATACCTTATTTCGTTGTTGATTCGAAGAGAATCGATGCTTTGAATCGAACGAATGTGTTTGAGTGTTTTTGAGAGAGAGAGAGAATAGATGTGTCTTGGATTGTGCGTAAGTGTTAAGTGAAGTTTGGAGAGCGTCTGAGTGAAGGCGTGAGTGTATCGGACTGAGCAAGGCAAGGAGGTATTTAAGGCACGAGCACAAATGAGGATGGAAACTGCGTATATACGCTGCGAGGAGCGATATATCCGAGACGCTATGTGACTCCTTCGTTTACGCGCACTTTGCATGCTTATCATAAAAATACTTTGGCAATTTTAGTATGGCTGACACTTGCGCATTATACGCTTGCTATGAGCGTAATTACGCTCCTTGACAGCGCTCTATACGCTCTCATACCTATGCGTATATACGCTCAACGATTGCGTATATATTTTTACACAAACTCAAAAAATCTATTTGATTTCCACCGATTTTATTCGTGATTCCCCTTGATTCGCACCGTAGATCCCTTGCTCTCCAAGCAAGGATTTCTAGAATGTTCTAAGACTTCACGTATTTCCGCAGTATTTTCTAATTATTCACGGATTTTCTGCGTATTCTGCGAATTTAAACATTGCAATCATCAATAAAATCATGAGAAAATAAAGAAAATAATTAAAAATACTGCGCGGATTCAGAATTAGAAACACGAGGAAACAAAAAGCACGAGAATCGCCAGGCCGTAACTTGTTTGAAAACCTTTGAATTTATCGAAAACCGAAGAGAAATTTATGTGTTTGCCTGTCATTGACCTTTGTCATAAATCCGAGTACGACCTCACGTATTTCTACAACTTTTGTAGAGTTCAAAGCCATCTTTTCTAAGTCAACAAAACGCGCCAGACGCGTATTCGTTTCATCTACGTCTATCAAATTTTGGGACACATTTTCAGGGTACCGTTTGCCCGATCTGTCTACAGCTATCAAAAGCTCTATCTAGCCCTTCTAAATGAGGCGCTTATAGCGGTTCAACAACTGCTATTAAAAGCAAATTTGACCGCTATTAAAAGCAATTTCTGGCGTAGTGATGGTGTAGGCGTGTGCCCTTATCGGGCCTACGTCCTACGTCTATTTCATTCGTGGGCTTGAGCCACAGATCCTGCACGTGAGTGCTTTGGGGTAGTGTTTTCGAGTGGAGAATTGCCACCATGCCTATACAGGTTAATCACGAATGCCCGAAACATTAGTGCCAAGTTAATGGCCCCACTGTTTGATCCAGTAACCAAACTTCGTGGGTTCGGGGACATGGTACGGAAAAAATCTTTGACCSAATCCGCCAGCATGTAGCGGCCTCTACTCGGTCTCATTGTAATTTCATTCGATCAAATCCATTGAATACACAATAACTTAGCAATTTTATCCTTAGGAGCGCGCTAGCGCAGCCTTWGAAAACTATTATAAGAGTGAGTTTCTATCATGCACATATCACTACCTAGCCTAATTGTTGTGATCACTTCAAATTAATCAAATTAATAAGGTGATTAAAATCCTTTTGTCCATGATTAATCTGAATTTAACACGATTCAACAATTTCTGGTCTTGTTTAAGCAATAAAAAAGCATCTCATGCATAAACAAAATAAAAAAAACATGTGAGATGATGATTAGTATGCAATAATAGAAAACTCAAATATATGAATCAACCTTACCTTGCTTCATTATCAATCACAAAAGAAAACAAAGGTTAGTGTATTACAACTTTGCTTCCGATTGAATCGCTTATCACAACATAAGAGATTGATAGCATTGACAATTATGATTAAAACAACTGCGATAAAGTGGAAACGATTGAAAACCAATGAATTTACATGATTGAATTTCAAAAGCAAAAGTATTATATTAATCAAATTTAATAATAAAAAGTAAAGATAAAGTTTGATTGAATAGTCTCAAAATTTGTACCTAGATTCGCAAAAAAAATGACTCCAAAAGTAGCGACAAATTTGAGAACTTTGGATGTGGTGAGTGATTTGTGTTTTTCTGATTGATTTGTGTGCGAGAGAGATTTTTGAGAGCTTTGAATTGCACTTCGTATAATAATTTTTGTTGATGTTCAATTAAACACCGATAGCATGTATTTATAGGCGTTTTTGGGAAAAAGATTGATAAAATACGAAATCAAACATACGGAATAGCAACCGTATATACAGTCCACGGATCGTATATACGGTTGTATGGATTGTATATACAGTCAATAGGACCGTATATACGGTCATCAAAACCGTATATACTGTTCTTGCTGACGTGGATTGCCACGTCAGCAATCCGTGCTTAATTTTTTATTTTATCTATCTTTCATTCGGGAATTAATATCTGTATTTTTGCATATAATCTATTATCCAATTAACCTTTAAACACTTTTGGATCAACTTGGTGAACAATATTAATCTTCTAGAATATTCCGGATCATTCTCAAATTATCTGGATTTATCTACGAATTTCGGAATTCATTTATTTTCGAAAATCATCRTATAAAACTTGTAAAAATCATAGAAAATCAAAGAAAAATCAGAAAATTAATTTAAAAATAGGCAAACATAGAAAAATAAGAGGAACAAGATGAAAAGTGGAAATTAGAAAAATAACCTACGGAAGATATTCTAAAAAATCCTTAAAATAAAGAAAAAAAGCCCAAAAATGGAAAATAATGAAAATAAATACTTTCTGCCAATTATTGTGCTCTCGGGGTATGATTTCAAACTCAACTTTAATTCAACTTGTGCAAATGGATGTAGTTTATGGATTTTGTCGCAACTTCCGAAATCAAATCTATTTCGAGATGTCGTAGTTTTTCTCATCGGCTATTCAATTTGGGGAGACATTTTTAGGTGTCTACAGAAGCCCTTACTTTGACAAGTTTGGAGAGAAGCTTGTTCTCATAAGACGAATGTCAAAGTATTTGATTCGGGACGGAGGATAGCTCAAGACGTTCTGCGATCTCGAGTTACCCTTTTTCGCTGGTACCTGCAAAAAAAGGTTAGTTTTACCTGTTACCGCGGCCCATGCGATTGTATCCCCTCGAAAGYGCCTGGATCCTCGGGCGATATGTGTGTGGATTTCCTTTGGTTAATAGAAACCTCCGGATGTCTCCCTTCGTCTAGTAGAAGCCTACGGGCGCCAATGATGTGTGTGAATTTCCTTCAGTTAGTAGAAACCTCCGGATATTCAATACAAGAGCAATTAATAGACTAGATCTTGGACTAGTAGCTTTGAACGGTCTTGAAATTGAACTAGAGGTCTCGGACTAAAGGTCTTTACCTATAAGACTTTGATTAATTGGACTAAGGATAGGCTAGGTGAACTTGGATAGGGGTCTTGAGCTAGTGGATTAAAGGTCTTGACTTATAGGACTAGACTTAGTGATCATGGATAAGGATCATGGGCTAAGGGATTGAGCTAATTGAACTAGACGAAAGGTCACAAGAAAACACACACAAGCACATTGATAGAAACACAAGTCTAATTTATTCACTTAAGATCAGGATCTAAGTGAGCTATAGGTCACTTGGCTAGGTCTAAGGGGTACCACGTCTAAGAGTGGAGTTAGGTCCAATTGCACCATCACAAAAAGAATGATGTATGGCTGAGAAACCCCTTGTGTACTCGTATCCCATAATACGTGCACACGCGGCATGGGCAGGATAGGACTGACCTTAGCCACGTAATCAAGTAACCACATGCACCAAGGTAATATCCCTCCTTATGGAGGTCTCGAGCATAGAACATGCCCATAGTGAGACCAAGGTGCCTAAGGTGCGACCCTATGCGAGAGGTCACATGCACAATCTAATAAATTATGAAAATGGAACTACGAGACTTTCAAGTCTGTCCACTCACGTAATGGTGATTATCCCCAATGAAGTTGTCAAACTATAGGCGTGGTCCTTTGCGGGGCTTGGACAACGTCGATGTGTTTACGGATTTGAGCCATAAAAACTGCACGTGMGTGTGTTGTTGTCAAGAGAAGGGATCGCCATCGTGCCTTTACAGGTTAATCACGGACGTCTGAAATGCTGGTGCCAAAACAAAGGCCCTATTGTTAGGTTTAGTAATTAGCACGTGGGTTCGGGGACATGGTACAGATTGAATCTTTGACCCAATTTCGCCCCCATGTAGCGTCCTCTACTCGGTTTCATTGTAGTTCCACGAAACATAATTATTGAATTCAAAGAGTGTTGAGTCTTTAGAATACTGTTTCCCTAGGCAAGTATATATATATATATATATATATATATATATATATATATATATATATATACACATGTGCTATTTATTGAACCTAACTTGTCTTATTGCTGAGAATAGTTGGATTCACAAAGTTCTATGTACTGGTAGGAACCACTAGGAACTGTTCCCTCGACTACTATTCTGAAAAGCAGTCTTATACTCTTTATTGTACATTATCCATGTTACATGTGCAGTAGTTGAGTTCATTCCAAGACTTGGAGCATGGAAGCCTTTCGAAGGATTTCGAAGAAAGATGTAATGCACAGAACTGAAGTAATTAAAGGAAGATTCAAGTCTTGAAGATTACATGAAGACAAAAGAAGAATTATACTTAATGTTTATGTAGGTCTAGCATGTAATGTGCTCCGTAGTATGATTTGTTAAAGGGAACTAGGTTGGGGAATCAGGTTCTCTGTATGGAATATTCTAGCTGCAGTTTTGAAAAAGATTTTTATTAAATATTTCTTCAAAGATTTATTTTAAAAATATCCAAGGCAGCTGGAATATTGGATGAGAATAATTTGGTTACCTTAATCCTAGGAGTATTATCTTGTTTGATTTTATCTTTGTGTTTAATCAAACAAGATATATACTTTCCATAAATCACATCTTGACTTGCTCGTCAAGTTAGTGTGATTTATGAAAACTAGGGTTTCGGTTTCCAAGTCTATATATACTCATCTAATCCACCATATTCCATAGATCTCTCCACGGTTCAAAAAGAGAATTTTTGAGAGAAAAATACTTAAGCACAAAACCCTTTCATCGAGTCATATACAAGAGCACAATTAGGGCTTAATATTTCTCTTTATTAGCTTTTAAGAAGTGAGATCAAAAGGAGTGAAAACCTGCTATTGTTAAGGCTTTCAAYAGAGGGGTTGAAGGCTAGGTGAGTGTTTGTGAGTTCAAACACATTGGACCGACGAGTGTAAGTTGAGTGTACATTTGGAGTAGAGTGTGGGGTGTGATGGTTCTCGGAGTAGGGAAACAACAGGGAGTGTGTTTTTTATTTTACGGAGTTCATTAATAAAAGAGCATAAGGTAGGAGGACATAACCCATAGTTGGGTTCACCTCGTTAATTCTGTGTGTTCTTTATTTACTTGCTTTACATTCCGCTGCGTACAGGAACCAGCCCAACCGGTTCCACACATACAATCCAAAAAGAGGAAAAATTGACTAAGGGGACTAATCACWCAATTCACCCCCCTCTTGAGTGCTCTAAAACCTTCAATTGGTATCAGAGCCAAGGCTTCTTGCAWGAGTAACATCTAGAGGAGTCAAGTATGAGTACTCAAGATCTCAGTKTTATGGGCCATGACAACAAGACACCAAAGTTCAATGGCAACAACTATGCTTGGTGGAAGAATAGAATCAAGAACGTGCTCATGAGGATTGACTATGAGTGTTGGCTTGTGGTAAAAAATGGTCCCAATGTCATAACTAAGACAGAGCCTAATGGAAACAAGGTTCCCAAGAAAGACAGTGAGTTTGTTCCTGCTGACTACAATTTACTAGAGAAGAATGCTAAAGCAATGTCAATTCTACAACAAGCCATAAGTGAGAATGAAACAAATCGAATCTCTGGCTGTAGCAATGCAATAGAGATTTGGGATACCCTCGAACTTGCTATTTAGGGAACCAACGAGGTAAAAAGGGCCAAAATTGATTTACTTATTTCTAAGTATGAATTGTTTGCTATGAATAAAAAAGAAAAGATCAATGACTGTTTTSGTTGATTTATGACAATTATTAATGATCTTAGATCTCTTGGTAAGAACTTTTTTGATGAAAATCTTGTGAGAAAAGTTTTGCGCAGTTTACTAGATTCATGGACAGCTAAGGTAACAACAATCTATGAAGCAAAAGACTTATCTACCCTGTCTCTTGAACAAMTGATTGGTTCCCTTACGACTCATGAAATGCTGATTGAGTCTAAGACTGAGAAGGAACCAGCCAGAGGCATGTCCCTTAAAGGAACAGTAGAAGAGGAAGAAGATGAGATTGGCATGATTGCCAAAAGATTTGAGAGATCACTTCGAGATCAGAGGAGGTACTTCAAAGTTAAGAACCTTAAGAAATCTAACCCCTCTTTCGCAGGTTGCTTTAAGTGTGGAGATAAGGGACATCTCATTCGAGATTGTCCTAAGTAGAAGGACAAATAGTCCAAGCTCGGAGACAAATGTGCATTCAAGAATGCTATGATAGCATTAATGTGGGGTGATTCAGACTCAGATTCTAATGAGGATGAAGAATCACCTAATACTAGTGTATGCCTAACTGCTTTCACAAATATTAAGGGAGACAACACTAGTTCAGGAACCAGAGGGGGAACAAGCACATCCAGAAAATGCCTAATGACAAAAAAGGATGTACTGCATGAACACAAGGTAAACTTAGAAAAAGTTAGGGAAGATATGCATGAATATGATAGAGAAAATATACTTGCTTGTATTGATTCTTTATTAGATTAATGCTACAAACTAGGTGAAACTTACATAACTGGCAAAAGAAAACTTAAAGAAAAACAAAGTGAATGTGAAACTGCTATTGCCAGTTGTGATCACCTAGAAGAAGTCTCTCATAATTTAAAAAATCAAGTAGCTAAACTAGAAGTAGAATTGGACAAGTGTAAGGTGGAACGGGAAAGGACAAGATCTTCTAAACCCATTTACCCGAGTGATAGTGAGGAAGATCTAACCTTCTGGTTCCTGATTTTTCAACAGCTAGAAGTAAAGCAAATTCCAGTAGTAGAACTTCTTTGCTGAAAGCCTTTGAGATATTGGCTCGCAGCTTAGAAGAGTCACACAAGGAAATTGCTTCACTTAAAGCTGTAGCGCTGTACARACTCATGTTTCCCCTACAGGTACTAGTGCTGACATTGATGAAATGATTGATGAATATGAAGGAAAAATTTGTGATTTGCATGCTGAAATTTATTAACTGAAAAAAGGCAAACAAACAATGGTGGTTGACATGACTAATGACCCTTTAATTTCGAAACTTAATCTACAACTCAAAGTTTTACAAAGTGATTATGATTTTCTAAAAGAGAAAAACGAGTTGTTGGTTAAGACACTTGAAACTAGAGAAAAAGAACTCCATGATAGTCATAGGCATGTCAACAAACTATTGAATGCACATGAGACATTGAATCAATTGACCCCATCTAGAGGCAATAAGGGAAAAGTTGGTCTTGGTTATTCTAGTCAGAGAACCAGGACGAAGTGGTCCCCCAGGAAAATCACATGGATAAAAAAGTTCAAAAGAGGTAAGTATGTCATGAATAAAGACATGCATGTTTGCTATCATTGTGGTATGAATRGACATAAAATTCATGATTGTCCTGCTAGGAAGAAAAGTGTGAACAAGAACAACAAACATGTGAAATTAGTTTGGAGAAGGRAAGACCAACAAGAGCAAAGTATTGTGGAAAAGGGACCCAAGAAAATTTGGGTTCCTAAAACTAATGTTAGATTTGTTATTTCGGGCTAAAGTGAAGGGAAGTACCTATTGGTATTTGGACAAAGGGTGATCAAGACACATGTCCGGGGATAAGAAACAATTCCTTTCACTAGTAGTCTATGATGGTGRAAGTGTTACCTTTGGAGATAATAGCAAGGGAACCATCGCTAGTTTAGGTAAGGTAGGTAAGACACTTTCACATGCAAYAGATGATGTTTATTCTGTTGAAGGCTTGCAACATAATCTTTTGAGTATTTCACAACTATGTGACAAAGGTAATAGAGTTGAGTTCCAAGCCAACCTATGTCATAGAGTTAACTCACCAATAAGTGAACTTGTATGTGAGGGAACCAGGAGAAATGATGTGTACATCACCTTTCTGGATMAAATTCCTCAAGACAAGTCCATTTGTTTAAAAGCTGTTTCTGACAATAATCAATGGATTTGGCATAAGAGGTTTGGACATGCCAGCTTGACACTCTTAAATAAACTTCAGTCTCTTGATTTGGTGATAGGACTTCCTAACATCAAATATGAGGCAGATAAGGTTTTTTCAGAATGTGTCAAGGGGAAA
>SNQN01000561.1:52834-79624 GCA_008642245.1 Bassia scoparia
CATAAGATATTATTCCATACAAGATGCTATAATATCTTATGTTACTTTAATTGCATCTCAAGTAATTACCATATATCCAAACATATATTCTCACCAGATCATCTTGAAGTTTCCATAAAAGTGTTTTAAGAAAACTTTCCAAAAAATCTWTTCTTGCTCGACAAGATGATCCGCGTTGTGAGAACAGTACAACTGTTCTCCCAACTGGTAGGGTCAAAGTCAACCAACCAACTGGTTTAGTTGCCTTCAACTCTAATAGAGAAAGTTTAAAGCCCAATGCCATCAATCAATAATACAAGCACTCATCAAACACACTTATGCACTAATACAACTAGAAGGCTTATTCTAATCCTAGAACTAATCTTCATTGTTCTTCAACTTCTCGAAGCTTCCTTGATCTTCAATATAAGCTTGATCTTCTTGAGTCTTCCTCGAAGGACTTTATGCTTCAATAGTTGGAATTCTTGTATGCCAAACACATATAGTAATTTGCACAATATAACTTGTTAGCATACTTGTCACTATCTTTCAAGTGACAAAGAATAGTATCTTAGTTGTTCAAATCAGCTGTATTCATCAGACCAATGTACCTGTTCTTGCAACTGTTTGTCATCACTCAAAACACTAGGGGACTAAACAAATTCCCCCTTTTTGATGATGACAAAAAACCTTGTGAGAAGTTCCTGCAAACAACAAGTTATATGCAAAAAACAACTCTATCTCAAAAGGAATATTTTTGTCTTTTTCAAGTTTTCAATTTTTTGATTTTTTCGACTCTAAGTGAAACAACCACTAACTTCTTTATTTCCTATGAAAGCAACTTATCCAGAATCATATTTTTTAAGAGAATCATCCGGATTTTTATTTGACTCAACTACATTAAACTACAACTATACTAAACTGACTCAATCTAAGCTAGATAAAGGCTTCCAGAACCCTTTTGGCATCTTTAAAATGCATTCACAAAATAAAGATCATGCACAAGATATCATTTTCAACCCAAGGGTAGCATTAACTACCAATTCATACCATAATCTGCATAAGCCTGTTAGTTTCACATTTCACAATCCCAAAACAAAATAAACAAGCAGAGCAATAGTTCAACAGAGTTAAACAAGAACCAAATTACATCAACAATGTCTTGTAAAATGGCATGGAAAATAGATAACCAAAAGCAGTTCAATAGAAAATGGAAGGGCAACAGAAGCTAAAATAGATCATCACTCATCATCATCATCCTCTTCATCCTCCATCTCGTCCTCTGAAGCATCTAGGTCGGATTCTTTGTCCTCTTCATCATCATCTTCAGGTTCATCACCTTCATCCTCATCCTAACTCCCATCTGCAGAAGAATTAGTGGATTCCTCGAGGTTAATCTCTTCATCTTCCTCAGACTGCGTTTCAACTGATCCCTTAGCAACAGAACCCTRACGACCAGTAGCAGCAGTAGATGTATGTCTAGTCACGACTAGAAAATTGTCGTCGGGCGACTGCTTTTAGCGATCGATTTTTAGTCGGTCGCTATTGCGACCGTTAGCGACCGATTATTCGGTCGCTAAGGGAATAATTTAGGGCCAACTTGAAATTAGACTCCAAAAAAAATTAGCGACCAGAAATCGGTCGCTATTAGCGACCGATCCGTCGGTCGCTAATTTTTTTAGCAAAAAAAAAAAACAAAATCATTAAACATTAAAAACCCTCAATCGGCTTTACAATCGACACTCACCCAATTTCCCTCTCACTCGATTTTTTCCCAAAATTCAAAACCCCAACCATTCACTCTTCCCTCCAGCGCAAACCCTCCGGCTACCCCCCGCCGGCGACCCTACTCTCCGGCCACCCTACTCCCACCGGCGTCCCTCCCTTTCTCCCTCTCCTTTTCTCCCTCTTTCTCTCTCTCCTTTGTTCTCCCTCTCTCTCCTTCGTTCTCCCTCTCTCCTTCGCAAGGCACCGCCACCACCACTRCCACCTGCGGCGGCGGCGTAAGGCAGCAGCGACAGCAGGACTCGACGGCCCCCATTGGCCTTCTCTCTCCTCTTCCCTTTGTTCCTTTGTGCCCCATTGTTAAGGTATAAACCCTAAACCTCCAAATTGATTTCTAATCAATTTTATTTGATGAATTTGCATAAATATTATGTTTTAATCATGTTTTGATTATATTATTAAAGCTGGAAAATTGTTTTGGATTGTTCTCAATGAGATTTAAAGTTAAGGTTTAATTAAAGTGTTGACTTTTATGAAATGTAATGTATGTTTTTGATTGAATTGATTATGAGTTCTTCATTTCTTGCTGTTTTTTTAATTTAATTTTCATATTTTAGATTGATGGCATTTTACTGTTTGTTATGTAATAATTCATGTATTATGAATTGAAGTTAATAGTAATAAATATTGGTTTTAAAATAAATGTTCGTTTTTATTAACATATAAATTGTGTTGATTGTTTTGATTAAGTAAATTAAAAGAATAAAATTGATTAGTGGAAGGGCAATGAACATTTGTTTCAGTTCACTAGTAATTGCTATCTAATATTATTTTTTAAGTTTGATGTTAATGTATGTTTTTGATTGAATGATTATTAGCATTTGATCTAATTTGAATAAAGTTGCAATTTTTAATTAGATTAGCAAATTCCATTTTTCTAATAGTTTTTTTATTTAAAAGCAGTACAACAAGGCTTTGTGGGATTGACAGACTCTATAATTGAATTGAAGCTTCAACTATAGGCGTGAGTAATAAGAATTTTAATGAAGGATTTGCATCTGTTGTGTTCTTATGCTTGTAGATTATTTGTCATTAATCTTTGTGCATGTGTTTGTAGGCTATATTGTTGGTTCTTAGGGGAGTTGTTCAAATTATGATGGAAATTTGAAAGGAGTTGAAAGCGAGTGAAAAAATAGTATGTTAATGTATTATTTATGTTAGATATTAATTATATATGTTATGAGTATTTTATGTTATGATATGTGTAATGAATATTATTTATGTAAGTCTAGTATGATCTTTATGAATATTATTTAGATAATTTATGTTATTAAAAATAGTATTTACTTTATTTAGCATACCCGAAGCATTTGTCGGCACAATAGTGGCGTGACTAAATACCAAATACTCGGTATAAATGAAAAGACATTAAAGAAAAATTTAATAAGCGATAAAAGAAGGAGTGAAAACAGTTGAGTTTGAATCTTAAACTGATTTTTTTGTAATGGCTTAGAATTAAATAGGCTATCGAAATGAAAAGGAAGGAGCGTGAGTGATGTACATTAGATTGAATCTATAAAGCATACTCGAAAGACGTTTGTCGTGGGGTGAGTGAGTTTGTTTCATCGCTCATGCAAAACCAGCGCGATTGCGAGGACAAAATAAGAATCCGGTGCTAAGTGGTAGAACTGAAGTTCTTTGATAAAGAAACGAAAAGTACATGTAAGAAGTGGATTCATTGAGAAGCTATGAATTATCACGGTGAAAGGCGAGTACTGTCTCCGTGACTGATCTTACCGGGAGATGGTTGTCGAGCTGTTGGAACGTGGACCAATCATCGTGAGGAGGCAAGGTTCGCGAAGAAGAACAAAATGCGAAGCTCAGTGTTCTTTGAGAGCTCAAGAAGTGAGCAACGTTGTTAGATGGGAAAGCATCTCGGGTGAGTGGCTCTAGAATGATCCAATTTGAAGTCTGAGTACAACTGCAAGGGGCGTAGATGTTGGGTCATGTTGAGTGATGCGCTTCCCATCCCAAAAACTAAGTGGTAAACTACGACGACAAAGAGGTAGCAGGGGATTAGAGCTCCATCGAGTAAGATACACGCATGCCCTAATGGATGTATGCTGTATGAAGGACGATGCGGTTGAATAGTGTCGTCACTGCGGGTCGAATCGGTACAAGAATACTGAACTAACAAGCTGGTGCCGCAAGCTTCCTGGTGTACTTCAATACAACGATTACATGTTGCCACAAAACATTGCTGATCTGACAGATTCGAACTAGAGAGTGAAGTGAACATGGCTCATCAAGTGACAGCAAAGCTGGAAGCAACTTCGAACGACCTTAAGGACTGCATCTAGGCCTGAAATGTAACTTGGGTTCACCGATGGTTTTTTATTTTGGATTTGGAAAGCAGTACTCTTGTTGGCCTGTTCTCACTACACTTACAATATGTCGACAGACATGTGCATGAAAAAACCTTGTCATTTCCTTCCTCTTTATCCCGGGCCTAAAAATCAAAGAAACTGGATGTCAATGTCAAGGCCTATTTTGTGAGCTGAGCACTGTGTGGTTGGTTCTTGACTTTATGACATCTAAAAGAGAGCAAAATTTCAATCTCGCGAGTCGTGCTGGGATATAGTGACTTCACATATGGTATGTTGTCAAGTTGGAGCCGATAGTTTAGGTGTTCATATTGCATGAGAAACAAGATTTGCTGACACATGGTGGCAGTATCATGTTGATGTGATCGTCAGTTTAGATTCGACCAACATTTCGGAAGAATTAAGACATGCTTTCGAAGAAAGAAGTAGAAAATTGATCGAGTGCCTCATATCAGTAGGTGAGGATTGGTGGGAGATTGTGAAAGAACTTACCAAGATAACGATGGCTGAGCTTGAAGCAATCGAAAGAAAATTGGATGGGATTAGCAATCTTGTCTATGGGACTACGTATTGAAGGATTGCTGATTCGGACTACTTAGAGTACTATTGAGAAGAATTTCTTCGAGCAGCTATCAAGTATGCTGAAGACGAAAACGTTGACACTGTGGTGCGATAAGACATGAAGCGTTTAGTAGGCGCGAGAGTTAGAGCTCATTGATGATGGTAAGGGTAATGATTTGGATGCTAAGGACTTCGCACTGACAGGAGCAGAAAGATAGGTGTATGTGATGGTTCGAGAATGAGGTTCCTGCGGTTATGCTTGACTTGACGGTGTGTTGATAAAAAAAAGTAGGCTTATGGAATGAAGATAAATTGTCATGATTTATGAGCGGTTGTTTGCCAGTTTGCCTAAGAGAGTGCTTTCCCCCCCGTCCCCCTTCCCCCCCCCCCCCCCCCCCCACTCCCCCCCCCCCTTCATATTTGGAAGGCAATACCCATAATTAGCCAATTTTCCGTGACTTGTGGCTCCGCTAGTCAGTGAGTGAGATAGGGCGCTAATAAAACTTGCTGAATCTTATGCAAGTTAGATAAAATCTTCGCCGATTCTTTAATCCATGGGACTTGCGGTACACTGCCACACGAAGCATGTATGGGGTCCCGTTATTACGATGGAGACCATTTCGAACGGTGAGTTGTTTTTATCATGTATCATTAATATTTTATATGAAGTGACATACTACAATTCCTCATGTCTTTACTCACAGTCTTTCGCACAGGTTCCTTAAACTAGACGTAAAGTGGGGAACAAGGCAAGGGTGAAGGTCTATATGCAATGCATACCTGGCTGAGGAGATATGAATTTCTGTTGCAGTATTTCAGTAGAGGTTGATACAAAATTGGAGGATAGGTGAAAAGTCATACCTGATCTGGAAACGACATGGTGAAGTCCCTAATGTTAGGGAGGATGTGGCGACAGGTACGAGTGTAGTAAACACTGGTTAAGGAGGGAGTAGAACGGGCCCATATGTAGAATCTCGCGTAATTGTGGATACTAAGTGACTATGAAAGGTAATTTCTTTATTTAACTATCTAACTTAGTACAAATAGCATATTGCTCTGACTAGTGACTACAAATCGAACTTGCACACTAAATAGGAATTTGGGAGCACATAGTGTGGTCAATCACATAAGAGGATTGGCGTTTGATCCAATGCAATCCATGACAACATGGTTAGACACAAGTGAGTCGCCAATGTCTACATTCCACTTATTTTTAAATTCCTTGAGTTTACTTACTGACACTACCAAAATTAGTGCTGAATAGTCGTCCGATGACGTTACGAGCTCTTGCGATGGGGCTCTAAACAAGTGATAACTGGAATCAATTCTTTCGTCAATGGAAACAATTTCCACACGCAAACTTGTAGAACAAGTCAACGTATGAATTACTCTTCTTCATTTTTACCTTAATTTGATTTTAGGGCGACATTCGGCTATAAGCCGTATGAGTTAGACTAGGATTTGCTTTTGATATTTGGGCGGATTCGGCTTAAATACGATTGAGTCGAATAGGATTTTTTTGATATGAGTTTCATTTGATGAAATTATATATGAGTAGTGGAGCATTTAAAAACTACAATAGGTTGCGTTTGTAGAATTTAAGGCTGAAAACCCAAATGGCCAAAATGGCCTTTCCGCTCCCAAATTGAACTGTGTGTCAGACGTGTGTAACCAAACTGAAAGCTAATGAATATTTAAAGACATGAGGAGCTTATAAACTAGCAATAGGTCGCGTTGGAATTTAGGCTCGAACCCAAACAGCGCCGAGAATTGCATGTCCAGAATGTCATTTTTTTTCATTTCAATATTCAACTACTCCATAAGTTGTAGAAAGTATATTAGATACTTTCGAGTCCGCAGCTAGTGTCAACTGTCGGACTCCAATGAAATTTCTTGATACAGTGGTGGTTAGAAGAGGGGGAGGTCTGGGTTCGGAACCGGACCTCTCTCTATTATGAAAAAGGCGCGTCGAAACCACGATCAAGAAGATTCAGGCTTATCTCCATCGGTTTCCGCTAAGATAACAAATGTTGAGGAATGAGCGGACAAAGGCACATTAGCGGAGAAAGAGGCGAAGACCAAGAGCGGATGAGGAGGTCGCCGTTGGTGAAAGAAGCTAAGTGCAAACGATGCGTACTAGTAGATGAAGGTGCAGATGACGTTTCATAGAGTTTGGCGTCGGCCCCTAGCCGGACGCTTTCCCGTGAGCACAGACGGTTCTGGCACTTCGGAGCTTTGTAGCGTATTGTTTTTAGATTTGATTTGGATTTTGGATTTATTCATCTCACGTTATTATGTTCTTATGAGAATTTAGAAAATATATTGCTTATCATCGTGTATAGATTTGTTTATTATAAATTTTATTTTTCATTTATGTTGTTTTCGTTAATATTAATTTTTTATATACATTAAGGTAAAAAAATAGTTAATATCGCCCGAATTAAAAAAAAAGCAAAAAGGCACATTAGGCGACGAAATGGTCGCTAACTTCAATTTCCATGCTTTTTTTAGAGGAATTGCATTAGCGTGATCGCGTTTTCGGTCGCTAATTGCACTTTTTTGGAGGAAAATAGAAATTAGAAGACCGAAAGTCGGTCTAATTAGCGACGATATGTGTCGGTCGTAATTAGCGACGAGTCGGTCGAGTAATGGCTTTTCCCTCCAAAAATGAGGGTTCTGAGTCTCTAGTCCGGTCGCTAAATATCTTTGCGACGAATTCGGTCGCGAATTTTTGCGACTGAAAATTAGCGACCTTTGTTATTATTATCGGTCGAATGTTAGCGGATCGAATAATCGTTCCCGCTCATGCGGTCGTCTTCGATTTGGTTTTCTTGTTGTGTATGCTATCTATGATTAAATATGTCTGATACTATTGGAGTTTGTATACCTCGTGACAAGTACCAGTATATTCTGGTCTTCGTCCCTCTTAGATCATCTTTGCAATCATATTTTCTATTTTTCTATTAGTTATCTCAACTCCCTTGCTCTCAGTGTAAGAGTAGTTATCTATTATCATCTCATTATGTCTATCCAGCAGTCTCTCAATGTTCTTATCGCTCTCAATTTTCTCATACATGTGGAGTGAGACTTCAGTAGATTACTGGTCCTATATCTTTTTCTTCTCTTTGCAGCAGGTTCCTCTTTACTGGTAGTATCCACGATTTCCACAGTCTTGGTCACCATTAATGTCATCCTTTGGCAGAATCTTAAGGAGAATTCTGTGGCAGGGATTGTGTCAGCATGCAAATGGACCTCTCATCAAGGTAAAGAGATGTGGACCATTCATAAGGCTAGAGAGGAGAGGGAGCATACTGCAGTTATCATGTGGTTCAAATATATTAGCGGGAAATAATTTTCCATTTGCTCATCACTAGGTAAATAGACCATATCAGATTCTACTGACCTCTCAACCCTGGATTGGGATCACTCCCTTTTACAGATTGAATGCAAGATTTTCATTATGTTCTTAAACTGTGGTTTTAAATCATTCTAGTCCAACAACTCCAAAACAAAAAATTCATTATTCATCATGACCTATCACAGCATAGTGGGCCAACCATTGCACTATACCCAGCATAACCATCTCTAGCAATGAAACTTAGCCAATTGAAGGAACAGAACACCGCACAAGTTGCCATAAACATTGCTACTAAATCATATAAGGAATATTGAGACAATATTGAGGCTAATTCTTAAAGGTCTACAATAGTCTCTTGACAATCCTAATATGATTTAGCTAACCCCAAAATTCTAACACTTGTTTCACCTCAGACAACGCAGGAATATCCCAATAACCTTCTTCACAACCACAACCAGACATAACAACTTTCTTAGAAGACTKAACAGTAGAAGGAGAAGCAGCTGTTTTACCTTTAACRGACCGGGGAATAGGTGCCTTCCTTTTGGTTCCCTTGGGGGTACCAGTGTACTATTCTGCTTCCTTTATCGCCTTCTCTTTGTTCTCAATCTTGGCAATTGAGCCTCGAGTGGACTTCCTSAAAACAACTCCTATAACTCCAACACCCTGAGTAACTCCAACAACCTGAGAGCCAACCTCAACCACATCATCATCGTCATCCCCTGCTTCCTCTTCCTCCTAATCCCCTGTAGGTGGCTTCAAAAATTTGGACTTAAGAACCTCAGCAAGATTCTTGGCAGCAGAACCTTGTTCCCCCTCAGTTTTCTTAACCTCAGTTGGTTTTGATTCCAGGCTAGGTTTTTGAGCTGATAGAGGAGTAGAAATGGGTTCCGCAATTTTAGGGTTTGTAGAAGTAGTGGTTTGTGATGGTAATGTAGGTTGAGATGGTGGTAGAAGTATGGTTTAAGGTAATGGTGCAGTGATTTGTGGTGGAGGAATTAGTGCTTGAGGTGATGGTGGAATTATGGGCTGAATTTGTGGTGGTGGAGGTGGTTGCATGATGGTTATTGTAGTGGTGTCAGAGTACCACTCTTCGGGTGGAGGTGGTGTTTGAAGTGGTGGACAAGAAATGGTGGTTTTTGTGATGTCGATGGTTGTTTCTGAGTGCTCAGTTGCCACAACCGCCTCTGATTGTGAAGAGTAGCCTCCTTCCCTTTCCCTTTTCCCTTACCAGTAGCTGCCTTCTTCCCCATGTTGAGATTTTTCTCCGATCAAAAACTTGCACGCAAATCGAGGTAATGCTTCTCGAGTGAGCAGAGCTTTCCGAGAGATGACTTTTGAATTGTGATGATCAAAACAGAAAAATAAGAGAGGAATATATATTGAAAGCAACGAAAACAAGGAGAGAAAGAGAGAGAGAGAGAGAGTTGGCAGTTTGAGTTATGGAAGTGGAAGTGAAGGGACGTAGCTTCCCATAAATGCCTCAACTTACCAAACATAAAGTGGCACGTGATGGTGGTTGGACCCTGTAGACACCTAAATGTGTCTCCCCAAACGAGTAATCCGTGATGAAACATACCGCGTCTCGCGATTGTTTCGACTCAGAAAAGATGCTTTGAACTCACAAAAGTTGGAAATACGTGAGGTCATACTCGGAACTATTGAGCAAAGGACAAATAAAAGGGGCAAAAACATTTTCTTTTATTTATTTTAATTATTTTCTATTTTTAGGTTTTCTTTTCTATTTTTAGGATTTTTTATATTGGTGATCTCCATAATTTCCAGTTTTCATTGCACTCTTCACATTTTTCTGAGCTCACCAGTATTTTTAGATTATTTTTCTGATTTTTCTACATTTTTCTATGATTTTTATAAGTTTTTATACGCAGAAAATACAAAAAAAATACAAAATACACAAAAAATACTCCGGAAATACGTGGAACCTTCTAGAACACTCTAGAACTCCTTGCTTGGAGAGCAAGGGTGTCTAGGTGCGTCGAATCAAGGGAAATCACGAATAAAATCGGAGGAAATCAAAATATTTCGAGGTTTTGGAAACAATATATACGCATAGGGCAGCGTATATACGCAGAGGCCTGCGTATATACGCAGCCCCTCTGCGTATATACGCAGGTCACCTGCGTATATACGCAGACCTGCGTATATACGCAGGCCACCTGCGTATATACGCAGCTCCTCTGCGTATATACGCAGGGTTTTGCGACCCTCGTTTTTTCCCTCGTGCCTATAAATACATGCCTACCTTGCTCAGTCCGAACACACGATTTTCAAGACACTTCTATTCTGTCTCTCTCTGTCTCTAACTTACGTATTCTCTCTCTCACTCTCTCAAACACTCTAAACACATTCGTTCTTGAGTTCTAAGCATCGATTCTGTTCGATTCAACAAGCGAAATAAGGGTATAAATCTGAGATTACTCACCTAAAACATCTTTTTGACTCTACTTAATTCCTTTTGTCACTTTTAATTTGACTAATTCTTATTGCGAGTTTCAATTAAATCAACACAATGTAGAAACTCACCTTTTAATTGATTCATGTAAATATGTAGGATTGTCACTCATGTTTTCAAATTCGTTTTCATTAACACTTATTATTATTATCATCATCTTGTCACAATTCATTATTATGCATATCGTTATTGTCAATACTAACATGTTTCTTTGTCTTGATTAGCAATTCGATCAAAGGACGTCTCTTTTAGTTTTTGCTTTAACGATTTGTGTATTTGCAGTGACAAGGTGAGAAGGACACACATATATATTATCATGCTTACTAACCTTTGTTTTCATGTCTTGTATATATATATTCTATCACACTTGTATATATTGCTTAAACAAGACCGGAATTCAATTGCGTATCACATTAAAGTCAGATAATCATGGACGACCGGTTTTATAGGCACCTTATTAATATTGACTAACAATCAAGTGATCGCCTTATCCATGGTAGAAGTCATTGTTTGTACATAATAGCAACCCACCTAATAATATTAGATTAGTGCGCTTTCAAGATCAATTCAATAGGCTCTTTGAATTCAATTGTTATGATTTATGGAACTACAATGAGACCGAGTAGAGGCCGCTACATGCGGGCGGATTGGGTTACTGATTCAATCCGTACCATGTCCCCGAACCCACACTTTGGTTACTGGACCTATTTGTGGGGCCACTAGTTTGGCACCAATGTTTCGGGCGTCCGTGAATAACCTATATAGGCACGGTGGCGATCCCCTCAATTCGACAACACACCCCAACGCATTCACATGCGGATTCCATGGCTCAATTCCATGACACTGAAGCTGAGGTCACGCCCCCTAAGGCGGGGCGAAGCCCTACAGTTTTTGGCGACTTCACTGGGGATAATCACCATTTGGTGAGTGGACAGACTTGAAAGTCTCGTAGTTCCATATTCATAATGAATTGAATTTTGCTTGTGACCCTTCGAATAGGGTCATGTCCTAGGCACCTTGGTCTCAATATGGGCATGTTCTATGCTCGAGATCACCTTAAGGGGGGATTTTACCTTGGTTGCATGTGGTTAATGGATCACATGGCTAAGGTAAGTCCTATCCCGCCCATGCCGCGTATGCACGTGTTACTAGATGCGTGTATATAAGGGGTATCTCGGCCATACATCACCAATGTTGTGGTGGTGAAATTGGACCCAGCTCTACTCTTAGGCATGGTACACTATCAGACTTAACCAAGCCGACCTATAGTTCACTTAGATCCTGACCTTAAGTGAATAAATTGGATTTGTGTTTCAATCAATGTGCTTGTTAACTTGTGACTCTTCATTCAGTCCAAATTCTTAACCACCAACTAAGCCCAGTCCCTTAATCTATGGTTCAAGACATGAAGTTTGACGATCCATTAGGCCCATTTCAAAATCAATTTCAAACTCCATTCGACCTAGAATCTGACTTAGGTTCGATTCCAATCCAAGAATCTTAAATCTGACTTAGATTCGACCTTTTGAACCTTAAACCTGAATTAGGTTCAATTCAATCTTAATTCAAGAACCTTAAATCTGAATTAGGTTCATTTCAATTCCAATTCAAGAACCATGAATCTGAATTAGGTTCAATTCAATTTCAACCCAAGAGCCTTGAATCTGAATTAGGTTCGCTTCAACTTCAACCTTAAAACTGAACTAGGTTCGATCATAGACTCAACCCTAGGAACTTTGATTCAAGGCTAGGCCCATTCAATTTCAAGTGGCTCGTAGGTCTAAGAGGTCCTTAATTCTGAAATAGGCCCATCTTAGGTTTGAATCTTTCTCGAGTCTAGCACCTTAAATTAGAATTAGGTCTAGCCCATTCAAGTCCAGTTTCAAAATCAACACTCAAACTTTATCCATTTCAAAACCAGTGTCGGGTCCACTAAGTCGGAGTTTTCAGTCACGATCCCCGTGATAGGCCCAAAGAGGCAAGAAGTCAAACAAATCCTACCTCCACAAAAGGCCCATGTCTCTTGACCCTCCATCATCCACAAAAAAGCCTAATCCTATACCTCCTTGGCCCAACTGGAAAAACATCAAACACCACTACCATCAAAGCCTCATGAGTCACCCCAAGGTGCGGATCAATGATCCGTGCGGCCTTCTATAGATTGAGTCATAGAGTCCTAGTCCTAGCTATATGTCCCTTTCAATTCCTGTCCCTTGAGTCTATGTAGTCTCTTCCTATACAATAAGCCGTGTACTTTCAATGATTCATTTGTTTTTGAATACTATTTTCTAATTCTATGCAAGTCTCAACACTCATTGGCCACAATTGGTTTAATCTAATACTAATTTAATTATTGAAATTGAACAATGCCCAAGAGAGGCCTTCTTTCACAGCTCCACAAAATGACCCCTCCCTTCCATTCCCTTTGTCACATCAAATCAAAATCCCTTGCAACCTTTTGAGCCACAAACACTATCATTTAGCCTATCTTTCTTTCATCACCCACATCTACCTAACCCTTTGGACCAAACGGTGCGTAGGAAAAGACACGTGCAAAAGAAAGAAAAGAAAAAAGTAACATGGGCAAAAAGAAAAAGAAAAAAAAAGAGAGCAAAAATCAAAGTTCAATACAAAAGTCTTCAAAAATGCAAATCAATGTCAAAATCCAACAAAGCCCAGATCAAATAAAAAGCAAGAGTCTAAAAAGCACACTGCGCGCCGTGGGTCACTTCATAAACATCAAGCCTTTTTCAACCCTCAAACCACAGCCTCACATTACAACCACAAAAGCCCTCTCACACGAGGCATTGTCCAAATCATCATCAGAACTACGGTGGTCTGATTCCGTAAGGATACGTAGGAAGCCTCTTCTCGAGGTTCGACCGCATTAACATTAAATCATTTGAGGCCTTTTGAGTGCTTTGACTTGCTAAGAATTTGATAATGGTTTTGCCAGTCTAGAACCTGACATAGACTCATGTTTGAACCAACATCATTAGCCAACCCAGCATCTAGACACATCTTTGACCCTTAGCCACAAATTTGACCCTTTTTATTTCTCGAACCATAGCTCATTCTTTGGTCACCTTCAAGGACTCATTGACTCAATCCCAAAGAAGTAAAGCCACCTGACCTTTGGGTTAGTACATCTTGTTGGGGAACTCATCCATACAATCTATCCACCTTCCCTATGTTGACTCTAAGCCGTAAACCACGTTGTCTCAAAGTCTCGCTGGGGGGCTCGTTGTCATCATGGCCCTTAATTTCCAGTTGGGGGCTTCTTGTCTCCTAAGGCCCTATTACGTGTTCAAGTCTTTTGCTATCAAGAGGAAATCCTGAAAAATCACTTTTGGACCCTGTCTCTTTCCAATCAAAGTCACTGTCTCGCCAATGTTAAGTCAAGTCACGTCCGAGTCAACCCATAGTCTCGTCCAAATGTCACCTTTCTCTAAGTCACTCTTCAAATGACACTCTTCAATTGGCACTTGGTACTAGGATTAGACTCTAGTATCGTCCTTTTATGTCTTAAACCAGACTTAGATATGTCACTTTTCGGTTTCGAACCAGACCGTACCGATCCTTCAAGAACTAGGGGCATAAAACCAGACCTATGTCACCCTCGAGGTAATCCTAAATCCTGAACTAGGACATCTCTCCTTCCAATTACCAGTTGACACATTCAATTTCAAGTTGCCTCTAGCATTAAACCAGACTTATGCTGCAACCTCAATCCAGACTTAGGTCACACTTACCTCGCCTCTAGCATTAGGCCAAAACAATGCCTCATTCAAATTCAAAGACTCATTCAAATCATGTCTAGAATCAGACCTAGGCAAGACTCTCTCAAATCATGTCTTGAACCAGACCTAGACAAGCCCCTTTCAAATTCTCACTCAAATCATGTCTAGAACCAGACCTAGACAAGACCCTTTCAAATTCAATGACTCTGTCAAATCATGTCTAGAACCAGACCTAGACAAGGCCCTTTCAAATTCAATGACTCTGTCAAATCATGTCTAAAACCAGACCTAGACAAGACTCTTTCAAATTCAAAGGCCCTCTCAAATTATGTCTAGAACCAGACCTAGACAAGACTCTTTCAAATTCAAATTCAATGGCTCTTGCCCCTTTTCGATCTCAAGGTCACAAGTTACAGGTCAACATTGCATGCAAATTTCTCTAGACATAAAAACAGACCTATGTCGTCACCAAGGTAGTCCTTAATCCTGAATTAGGGCTATCATTTTTCAAGTCAATGCCCATTTCCTCGGAAAGCATGGGATGCGTCTGCATTTCTCCCAGTCAGCCGAACGGAGAATGACCGCTCAAGGACCCAAACACATACAAGCACATCAAACCGCATGGGACACGGCTACAGGTAAAACTAACCGTTGTTTTGCAGGTACCGGCGAAAAGGGCAACCCAAGGTCGCAGAACGTCTTGAGTTGCTCTCCGTCCCGAATCGAATACTTTGACTTTCGTCTTACGAGACTTACGTCTCTCCAGACTCAGTCAAAGTGGGGGCTTCTGTAGACACCTAAATGTGTCTCCCCAAATGAGTAATCCGTGATGAAACATACCGCGTCTCGCGATTGTTTCGACTCAGAAAGATGCTTTGAACTCACAAAAGTTGGAAATACGTGAGGTCATACTCGGAACTATTGAGCAAAGGACAAATAAAAGGGGCAAAAACATTTTCTTTTATTTATTTTAATTATTTTCTATTTTTAGGTTTTCTTTTCTATTTTTAGGATTTTTTACTCTTCACATTTTTCTGAGCTCACCAGTATTTTTAGATTATTTTTCTGATTTTTCTACATTTTTCTATGATTTTTATAAGTTTTTATACGCAGAAAATAAAAAAAAAATACAAAATACACAAAAAATACTCCGGAAATACGTGGAACCTTCTAGAACACTCTAGAACTCCTTGCTTGGAGAGCAAGGGTGTCTAGGTGCGTCGAATCAAGGGAAATCACGAATAAAAATCGGAGGAAATCAAAATATTTCGAGGTTTTGGAAAAATATATACGCATAGGGCAGCGTATATACGTAGAGGCCTGCGTATATACGCAGTCTCTCTGCGTATATACGCAGGTGTAGGGCTTCGCCCCGCCTTAGGAGGGGCGTGACCTCAGCTTCAGTGTCATGGAGTTGAGCCATGGAATCCGCATGTGAATGCGTTGGGGTGTGTTGTCGAATTGAGGGGATCGCCACCGTGCCTATATAGGTTATTCACGGACGCCCGAAACATTGGTGCCAAACTAGTGGCCCCACAAATAGGTCCAGTAACCAAAGTGTGGGTTCGGGGACATGGTACGAATCAGATCTGTAACCCAATTCGCCCGCATGTAGCGGCCTCTACTCGGTCTCATTGTAGTTCCATAAATCATAACAATTGAATTCAAGAAAACTTATTGATTTGACTTTGAAAGCGCATTAATTACTAGGTGGGTTGCTATTATGTACAAACCAAGACTTCTACAATGGACAAGGCGATCACTTGATTGTTAGTCAATGTTAATAAGGTGCTTAGAAAACCGGTCGTCCATGATTATCTGACTTTAATGTGACAAACGATTAAATTCCGGTCTTGTTTAAACAATATATACAAGTGTGATAGAAGATATATATACAAGACATGAAAACAAAGGTTAGTAAGCATGATAATATGTATGTGTGTCCTCCTCACCTTGTCACTGCAAACAATCAAATTGTTAGAATAAAACTCAAAGGAATCGCCTTTCGATTGAATTGCTAATTGAGACAAACAAACGCGTTAGTATTGACAATAACAATATGTATAATAATGAAAATGAAAAAAAAACCATGGAAACATTGAAAACATGAAAAAAATCCTACATATTTACATGAACGATTAAAAAGTGAGTTTCTACATTGTTTTAATTGAATTAAAACTCATAACAATGATTAATCAAATTAAGAGAGACAAAAGGAATTAAAAAAGAGTGAGAAATAGGTTTTTTGGTGAGTAATCTCAGATTTATACCCTTATTTCGCTTGTTGATTCGAACAGAATCGATGCTTTGAATTGAAAACGAATGTGTTTTGAGTGTTTTTGAGAGAGAGAAAGAGTAGATGTGTCTCGGGAATTGTGCGTGTCTGAAGCGTGAAGTGAAGTGTATGTGAGAGTGTCTCGGACTGAGCAAGGCAAGGGAGTATTTATAGGCACGAGGCAAAAACGAAGCACAAAAACCCTGCGTATATACGCTAAGGATGAGCGTATATACGCTCATGGGGAGCGTATATACGCTCATCCTCAGCGTATATACGCTTCTCACTTTCCATAAGATTTTGGCAAGAATTCGTATACCTTGAAGCTGCGTATATACGCTTGTTATGGAGCGTATATACGCTCCTGACCAGCGTATATACGCTCCATACCTGCGTATATACGCTCAACTTTTGCGTATATATTTTCCAAAAACCTCGAAATATTTTGATTTCCTCCGATTTTATTCGTGATTTCCCTTGATTCGACGCACCTAGACACCCTTGCTCTCCAAGCAAGGAGTTCTAGAATGTTCTAGAAGGTTCCACGTATTTCCGGAGTATTTTCTAATTATTCATGTATTTTCTGCGTATTTAAACATTGCAAAATTCATAGAAAATCATAGAAAAATCAGAAAAATAATTTAAAAATACTGGCGGATTCAGAAAAATGTGACGCACATGATGGAAAACAAAAAGCATGAGAATCGCCAGCGTAACTTGTTTGAAAACCTTTAAGTTTATCGAGAAAATCGAAAGAAAATATGTTTGCCTTGTATGTGACCTTTGCTCAATAGTTCCGAGTACGACCTCACGTATTTCCAACTTTCGTGAGTTCAAAGCATCTTTTCTGAGTCGAAACAAACGCGAGACGCGGTATGTTTCATCACGGATTACTCATTTGGGGAGACACATTTTCAGGTGTCTACACTCCTGCGTATATACGTAGGGTTTTTCTTGCTCCTCGTGCCCCTCGTGCCTATAAATACGTGCCTTGCTCACTCTGAAAACACACACGATTTTTCAACTGACACACGTCTATTCTGTCTCTCTCTGTCCCTAACTTGCGTATTCTCTCTCTCACTCTCTCAAACACTCTAAACACATTCGTTCTTGAGTTCTAAGCATCGATTCTGTTCGATTCAACAAGCGAAATCAGGGTATAAATCTGAGATTACTCACCTAAAACTTCTTTTTGACTCTACTTAATTCCTTTTGTCACTCTTAATTTGACTAATTATTATTGCGAGTTTCCATTAAATCAACACAATGTAGAAACTCACTTTTTATTTGATTCATGTAAATAAATAGGGTTAATGTTTCACTTTCGTTAATTTCGTTGTACCTTTTATTTTCATTGTTATGTTTATTGTTGCTAGTCATTACTAACATTCTCTTTGTGTTTTGTATAGCCATCTTCAACGAATCGTTTTATTCGATTTAATCGTTTTATTCGATTTAAACTAACAATAATTTGATTGCAGTGACAAGGTGAGGATGGCGTACATATATTATATATGTTTTTTCATATTTATGTATTTCTCATGGTGGATGTATCCATATTGCATATATATATATATTCTATCACACTTGTATATACTGCTTAAACAAGACCGGAATTCAATTGCATACCACATTAAAGTCAGATAATCATGGACGACCGGTTTTCTAAGCACCTTGTTAATATTGACTAATAATCAAGTGATCGCCTTATCCATTATAGAAGTCATTGTTTGTACATAATAGCAACTCACCTAATAATATTAGATTAGTGCGCTTTAAAGATCAATTCAATAGGCTCTTTGAATTCAATTGTTATGATTTATGGAACTACAATGAGACCGAGTAGAGGCCGCTACATGCGGGCGGATTGGGTTACTGATTCAATCCGTACCATGTCCCCGAACCCACACTTTGGTTACTGGACCTATTTGTGGGGCCACTAGTTTGGCACCAATGTTTCGGGCGTCCGTGAATAACCTATATAGGCACGGTGGCGATCCCCTCAATTCGACAACACACCCCAACGCATTCACATGCGGATTCCATGGCTCAATTCCATGACACTGAAGCTGAGGTCACGCCCCCTAAGGCGGGGTGAAGCCCTACAGTTTTTGGCGACTTCACTGGGGATAATCACCATTTGGTGAGTGGACAGACTTGAAAGTCTCGTAGTTCTATATTCATAATTAATTGAATTTTTCTTGTGACCCTTCGAATAGGGTCATGTCTTAGGCACCTTGGTCTCAATATGGGCATGTTCTATGCTCGAGATCACCTTAAGGGGGGATTTTACCTTGGTTGCATGTGGTTAATGGATCACATGGCTAAGGTAAGTCCTATCCCGCCCATGCCGCGTATGCACGTGTTACTAGATGCGTGTATATAAGGGGTATCTCGGCCATACATCACCAATGTTGTGGTGGTGAAATTGGACCCAGCTCTACTCTTAGGCATGGTACACTATCAGACTTAACCAAGCCGACCTATAGTTCACTTAGATCCTGACCTTAAGTGAATAAATTGGATTTGTGTTTCAATCAATGTGCTTGTTAACTTGTGACTCTTCATTCAGTCCAAATTCTTAACCACCAACTAAGCCCAGTCCCTTAATCTATGGTTCAAGACATGAAGTTTGATGATCCATTAGGCCCATTTCAAAATCAATTTCAAACTCCATTCGACCTAGAATCTGACTTAGGTTCGATTCCAATCCAAGAATCTTAAATCTGACTTAGATTCGACCTTTTGAACCTTAAACCTAAATTAGGTTCAATTCAATTCTTAATTCAAGGACCTTAAATCTGAATTAGGTTCAATTCAATTCTTAACCCTACCTTAAATCTGAATTAGGTTCAACCCAAGAGCCTTGAATCTGAATTAGGTTCGCTTCAACTTCAATCTAAGAACCTTAAAACTGAACTAGGTTCGATCATAGACTCAACCCTAGGAACTTTGATTCAAGGCTAGGCCCATTCAATTTCAAGTGGCTCGTAGGTCTAAGAGGTCCTTAATTCTGAAATAGGCCCATCTTAGGTTTGAATCTTTCTCGAGTCTAGCACCTTAAATCAGATTTAGGTCTAGCCCATTCAAGTCTACTTTCGAGTTCAGTTCCTTAAGTCCAGAACCTCAAGACTGAGTTAGGTTTGTTCTTAAGAGTTTTCAAGTAGACCAATCTTTTGTTTCTGGGTTCTAAAGTGTAATTTCTTGATTTCAGCAAGATAGCAAAGACTCGCAACTTGTCTCTGGGGCCTAGAAGAGTAACAAGAAGCCAAACCCGACGCGCTCCTGATCACCAAGACACTTCCATGGCAAACATCGAACAACAGCTTAACGCTATTCTAGAAAAGCTCGAGTCTGTGAATTCTCGCCTTGATGCCCAAGAAAAGAGCATTGGGGAGCTGAAAGAAAAGAGGACCCAGGAAAAACCTCTCGAGTCTGACGGGGAGGAAGAAGACGATGCTGAGACACCACTCCCTCCTCCGAAGACTGAGACGGAAAAAAGGGTGGAGCAACTAGAAGAATTAGTCAAGAGAATGTCCGAAAATTCAGTTCAAGGGCCTCGTGTTGCTGATTATGAGATTAAGGGCCAGCTTCCTAAGAAGTTTGTCATCACTGATTTGCCCAAGTTCAAGGGAACTGAAGACCCAGAAGACCACCTCCGCACTTTCAATATCTCAATGGTCCTTAAAGGAATGAGCAAAGAGTTATTCGCTTCGGTGTTCCCTATTACTTTGGACACCCATCCATCCAGGTGGTTCAAGACCCTGAATCAAGCCAAGCTCGATGATTGGGAATATATCAAACACGAGTTCCTAAAGCAGTACAGGTACAATTCCCAGCTTCCTGTCGGTCTCCGTGAACTAGAGGCCACCAAGCAAGGTGAGAGAGAAAATTTCTCTACTTTTCTTAATAGGTGGAGGGAGAAAGCCGCTCAAATGACCAATCGACCGAATGAGGAAGATCAAGTTCGCATGGTCATCAAGAACCTTCAGCCCAAGTATCGAGAGCCACTCAAGTTTCAACCCATTGATTCATTTACTGGGCTCTACAAGGTTGGCCTCCTAGTTGAGGAAGATGTTCAAGCCCAGAAGTCTAAGGGTAACGGTGGGGGCTTTAACAAGAAAGGTGGCTCCTCTTTTTCCAACACTGATCAAGTCAGCCACATTACCAATGACAACTCTTCTAACCATCCCGGCTCTTTCAGCAACAGGCCTCGAGGACCACAAAGGACATTTTTTCCAATTGGCATGACTTATGAGCAGGCCTTTGACAGATTAACTGCAAAAGGTGCACTTGCTCCTATTGGACCCACTCCAGACCCTTCAGATGATAAGAAATCTAGGAATTGGAATCCCAATGCCTATTGCAAGTTCCACCAAGGAAGGGGCCACACCACTGAGAATTGCATCGTTTTGAAGCATAGGATTCAAGACATGGTTGAAGATGGTCGCCTCCCAGTCCCTCCAGCAGCGAAGGATAAGATCAACATTCACACCAGCCCACTTGCTAAACCATGAGTCACCCCAAGGCGTGGGTCAATGATCCGTGCGGCCTTCTCTAGATTGAGTCATAGAGTCCTAGTCCTAGCAATATATTCATTTCAATTCACTGTCTTTTGAGTCTATGTAGTCTCTTAAAATAAGCCATGTATGTTTCAGTTTTCATTCAGCAATAAAATGATTCATTTGTTTTTGGCAATATTATTTTCTAATTCTATGCAAGTCTCAACACTCATTGGCCACAATTGGTTTAATCTAATACTGATTTAATTATTGAAATTGAACAATGCCCAAGAGAGGCCTTCTTTCACAGCTCCACAAAATGACCCCTCCCTTCCATTCCCTTTGTCACATCAAATCAAAATCCCTTGCAACCTTTTGAGCCACAAACACTATCATTTAGCCTATCTTTCTTTCATCACCCACATCTACCTAACCCTTTGGACCAAACGGTGCGTAGGAAAAGACACGTGCAAAAGAAAGAAAAGAAAAAAAGGAAGAATAAAATGGGCAAAAAGAAAAAAAAAGCAAAAATCAAAGTTCAATGCCAGTTATACAAAAGTCATCAAAAATGCAAATCCAAAGCTCAAAGCCCAGATCAAATAAAAAGCAAGAGTCTAAAAAGCACACTGCGCACCGTGGGTTCACTTCATAAACATCAAGCCTTTTTCAACCCTCAAACCACAGCCTCACATTACAACCACAAAAGCCCTCTCACACGAGGCATTGTCCAAATCATCATCAGAACTACGGTGGTCTGATTCCGTAAGGATACGTAGGAAGCCTCTTCTCGAGGTTCGACCGCATTAACATTAAATCATTTGAGGCCTTTTGAGTGCTTTGACTTGCTAAGAATTCGATAATGGTTTTGCCAGTCTAGAACCTGACATAGACTCATGTTTGAACCTACATCATTAGCCAACCTCGCATCTAGCCACATCTTTGACCCTTAGCCACAAATTTGACCCTTTTTATTTCTCGAACCATAGCTCATTCTTTGGTCACCTTCAAGGACTCATTGACTCAATCCCAAAGAAGTAAAGCCACCTGACCTTTGGGTTAGTACATCTTATTGGGGAACTCATCCATACAATCTATCCACCTTCCCTATGTTGACTCTAAGCCGTAAACTACATTGTCTCAAAGTCTCGCTGGGGGGCTCGTCGTCATCATGGCCCCTTAATTTCCAGTTGGGGGCTTCTTGTCTCCTAAGGCCCTGTTGCGTGTTCAAGTCTATTGCTATCAAGTGGAAATCATGAAAAATTCGCTTATGGACCCTGTCACTTTCCAATCAAAGTCACTGTCTCGCCAATGTTAAGTCAAGTCGATGTCAAGTTCAAGTTCAAATTCAAGCTCTAGTCACAAGTCACATCCGAGTCAAGCCATGGTCTCGTCCAGTTGTCACCTTTCTCTAAGTCACTTTTCAAGCAGCACTTTTCTAATAGACCCTTTCAAACTCAAGGACTCTTTCAAATTATGTCTTGAACCAGACCTAGACAAGGCCCCTTCAAATTCAAAGACTCTCTCAAATCATGTCTAGAACCAGACCTAGACAAGGCCCCTTCAAATTCAAAGACTCTCTCAAATCATGTCTTGAACCAGACCTAGACAAGACCCTTTCAAATTCAATGACTCTGTCAAATCATGTCTAGAACCAGACCTAGACAAGACCCTTTCAAATTCAAAGGCTCTCTCAAATCATGTCTAGAACCAGACCTAGCCAAGACCCTTTCAAATTCAAAGGCTCTCTCAAATCATGTCTCAAACCAGACCTAGACGAGGCCCTTTCGAATTCAAAGACTCTTTCGAATTCTAAATCAATGACTCTTGCCCCTCTCTCAATCTCAAGGTCACAAGTTACAGGTCAACATTGCATGCAAATTTCGCTAGACATAAAAACAGACCTATGTCGTCACCAAGGTAGTCCTTAATCCTGAATTAGGGCTATCATTTTCAAGTCAATGCTCATTTCCTCGGAAAGCATGGGATGCGTCTGCATTTCTCCCAGTCAGCCGAACGAAGAATGATCGCTCGAGGACTCAGACCGCACGGGACACGGCTACAGGTAAAACTAACCTTTGTTTTGCAGGTACCGGCGAAAAAGGGTAACTCAGGGTCGCAGAACGTCTTGAGGTTGCTCTCCGTCCCGAATCGAATACTTTGACTTTCGTCTTACGAGACTTACGTCTCTCCAGATCAGTCAAAGTGGGGGCTTCTGTAGACACCTAAATGTGTCTCCCCAAATGAGTAATCCGTGATGAAACATACCGCGTCTCGCGATTGTTTCGACTCAAAAAAGATGCTTTGAACTCACAAAAGTTGGAAATACGTGAGGTCATACTCGGAACTATTGAGCAAAGGACAAATAAAAGGGGCAAAAACATTTTCTTTTATTTATTTTAATTATTTTCTATTTTTAGGTTTTCTTTTCTATTTTTAGGATTTTTTAAAATAATTTATATTGGTGATCTCCATAATTTCCACTTTTCATCACACTCTTCACATTTTTCTGAGCTCACCAGTATTTTTAGATTATTTTTCTGATTTTTCTACATTTTTCTATGATTTTTATAAGTTTTTATACGCAGAAAATACAAAAATAATACAAAATACACAAAAAATACCCGGAAATACGTGGAACCTTCTAGAACACTCTAGAACTCCTTGCTTGGAGAGCAAGGGTGTCTAGGTGCGTCGAATCAAGGCAAATCACGTATTATGGAAACAAGAATCGGAGGAAATCAAAAATACGCGGAGAGTATATACACAGGACCTGCGTATATACGCAGGCTTCCTGCGTATATACGCAGGTCCCCTGCGTATATACGCAGGCCACCTGCGTATATACGCAGGCCACCTGCGTATATACGCCCTGCGTATATACGCAGGCCACCTGCGTATATACGCAGCCCTCCTGCGTATATACGCAGGGTTTTTCTTGCTCCTCGTGCCCCTCGCGCCTATAAATACGTGCCTTGCTCACTCTGAAAACACACGATTTTCAACACACGTCTATTCTGTCTCTCTCTGTCCCTAACTTGCGTATTCTCTCTCTCACTCTCAACACTCTAAAACATTCTTCTGAGTTCTAAGCACGATTCTGTTTCGATGCAACAAGCAAATCAGGGTATAAATCTGAGAATTACTCACCTAAAACTTCTTTTTAGCAACTCACTAATTCCTTTGTCACTCTAATTGACTAATTATATTGCGAGTTTCCATTAAATCACACATGTAGAACTCACTTTATTTGATCATGTAAATAAATGGGTTAAGTTCACTTTCGTTAATTTCGTTGTACCTTTTATTTTCATTGTTAGTTATTGCTAGTCATTTACTAACATTCTCTTTGTGTTTTGTTTATAGCCATGTTCAACGAATCGTTTTAGTTCGATTAATCGTTTATTCGATTTAAAACTAACAGATAATTGATTGCCAGTGACAAAGGTGAGGAGGCGTACATATATTATATATGTTTTTTCAATTAAATTAGTTCGCATGGTGATGTATCCATTATTGCATATATATATTCTACCACACTGTATATACTGCTTAAACAAAGACCGGAATTCAATTGCATATTCACATTAAAGTCAGATAATCATGAACACGACCGCGTTTCTAAGCACCTTTAATGATTGACTAATAATCAATGATCGCCTTATCCATTATAGAGTCTTGTTTGTACGATAAATAGCAACTCACTTAAATAATATTAGACTAGTGCGCTTTTCAAAGATCAAGTTCAATAGGCCCTCTTGTGAATTCCATGTTATGATTTATGGAACTACAATGAGACCGAGTAGTAGCCGCTACCATTGCGGCGGATTGGTTACTAAATTCAATTTGTTACCATTCCCCGAACCACACTTTGTACTGGACCTATTTGATGCAGGCACTAGTTTGGCACCCAATGTTTCGGGGCGTCCTTGAATTAACTTATATAGGCACAGGTGGCATTCCCTGCTCAATTCGACAATACACCCCAATGCATTCAACATGCGGATTCCAGCTCAATTCCATGACATGAAGCTGAGGTCACCCCCCTAAGGGGGTGAAGCCATACAGTGCCATGATTGTTTTTTTTAGAATTTTTTTGCCGCCCATTATTTTTACTGACTCATTTTTTATGTGCCATATTTTTTTTTTTTGTGTGAACAAAAACACACAATTTTTTATTGTTTTTTTGTTAGAGGCATTTTTTTATGTGCACTAGGCGTATTTTCCATCTTTGACTTAAGTTTTCTAGTGACCTAGGTTGGACATTTACTTGCACTCCCCTATTCTAATTGCCCACCCTTTTCCCTCCTTTTTTTTTCCTTCTCAAAACATCAATCCCTGTTACTTACTGCTACTGTAATAGTTATTCATTAAAAAATCTCTTCAAAACTCTCTGTTCTCTCTCCTCCAATTGACAAAACCCAAAAACATAAAACACAACAACTCGTCGGAGTTCAGACATAGCAACCTATTCTCCGACGAGCTCTACTTTCAATTTCCTTTTTTTTTCCTGTTTTCTTTCTTCTTTTAAGTTCTTTGTCCTTTTCCACCAATTTTAGATCTCAAATTGTTAAGTTCACAAAGGATTGTTAATTTGAGTTTTCAGAGACGATTTCGAGCGGTTAAGCGTCTTGGCCTAGCATTTCCGCCACCATCAAATAATTACCGAAAAAGGGATTAGTGACGGATATAAGGTGAAGGTGGTGTTAGAGTTTCGTAGATTTCTTTCTTCTGGTGCGAAATCTCTGTTTATGTCTTTACAATAAGGTGTCTTGGGCTAACGTTATCGCCGCCGTCAGGTTCTAACCATTACAAGGTATTCGTGACGGAAGTAAGGTAAAGATAGGGTTAGGGTTTCACAGGTTCCTTTTGTTTCGGTTTGATTTCTCTATTTTCGGTGGGAAAGATGTTGTGTTGTTTTTGTTGGTTTCTTTTGTGTCTTTACTTATTGGTATTAGTTCTTTTTGTTTAATTCTAAGTGGAATTTTGCTTTCTCGTTTCCAATTTCTTCGTCATATGTGTTTGAMGTTGTTTTTGGAAGCCTTCCCGTTCCTTGTATGGAGGTTGGTGATTAATGAGTTTCGGGGGTTTTGGTTGGCTACTTTAAGGGTCTTGCAAGGTAGAGAGTGCCATTTTATAAATGGCTTCTCTTTGTTGGGTTTTCTTTTATTAAGGTTTGAGAATAGGATTTCTCTTTTGGGTTTGTTCTATCTATTGCTTTGTTTGGAAGGGTATGYTATGTTTTGTTGGGATAGGTGGATTGGGATCTTCAAGGTTGATCATTATAAGCCCGGCCCGCCGACTCGAAAAAAGTGAGGGTTTGGGCAACCAAAAATATTCAATTTTAGTTAAAAAAAACCCGACCCGGTCCGCAAAGCCTTTTTTATATACAAGCCCGGCCCAGCCATTTGATCACCTCTTGTTTGTAATTTCCGATGTAAAAAAAAACATCAATCCCCTCCCAATTTTGCCTTTATATCACTACTATAAAAAGACCCTAAGAAACCTAGTAAATAAGGCTAAAGAAATCACAATAGAAGGGATTTCTATCTCAGTGGTCTCTTAGCCTAAGAGACCTATTTTAATGTGTGGTTATTTTAATAATTAAAGAGACCTTTTTTTAACAAAAAGAGGATTCCTTGATAATTTTATGTATGAATATATTCAATAGCAAGGAGATCTAATTTTAATAAAGAGTGATCTCATAGAAATAACAAGAGACCACTTTTATAAAAAATATGGTTTCTTATATATATATTAAAGAGACTACTTTATATTGTCATATGGTTACTTTCA
>SNQN01000561.1:110730-138257 GCA_008642245.1 Bassia scoparia
AAAAAAAAAAAGAGAGAGATCAGCCATCGCTTTTAGAATCCCTCATACCATGCTTAAGCATATCTTGTCTAGTATTAGTTCCTACTGTACACTTGAGACTTGACTACTTGTGATGATGATGCTAATTGTAATGAGGGGATGTGAGTTGGTTTATGCGAGTAATACGAAGTAATTAAAATACTAAGCAGCCAGTTTTAGACTAAAATACTAAAAAAAATTATAGTCATTACAAATTAATTAACTATGAGAATTTATTTCATGATGTCAAACAAACACATTTTCACACTTCCCACGAATCTAGCCATAAGAATTGACTTTTTCCATAACTTATTCAAGGGCTGAGTAAATTCCTTTCATTTAGTAGCTATTGCTAGTTTTGAGTACTCCATGATCTCAACATAAGGCTCTAGTTGATTACTCATGTATTCACTATAAGACATTGATACGACAAAGTTTACTAACCCCAACACTTTATAAGCGGCTAAGCCAAAGCGGTCGTACATGAGGGGATTTTTAATTGAGGAGTGCGAATTGTCAGTTCTTCTTTATAAGCCCATGGCACATTTAATTAGTCTTAAAAACCACTAATACAAAACTATTATGTGGCTTCGTAATAATATATAGGAAGATAACTTTTTAAATTTGTACTTAATTAGTCAACTCAAAAAGACGCCAAGTATTATCTGATTATCTGAACGACAATTGAACGATTTTGGCACCCACAGTTTGAAATTCCTTGGAATCGCCATTGGCGTTTCAAATGCCTAAAGTCAACTTGAGGGGGTCTGTTAAGCGACACAACTTGTGTATTTCTATTTTGTGATAGTTTGGCTCTGCTCTAATACTACCTATTTTGTTCTGGTTTAGCTATTGAGTCTCCGTATATTACTTGTTGTGACGGAAGCGCCGAAATCGAACAAACACAAAAAACAAATAATAACACAAATATCACACAAAGATTTAACGAAGGTCAATTCTCTATAAGTGAAGATAAGATACGTCCTCCTGGCCGGACCGAATATTTTACTATGGAATTCAAATGGCAATACAATTGAGGACCGGAATTCTCCCAAGATTCACTCTCTAATACTCTCAATGTGTTTTCCTCACAAAGTGGCTTGAATAACAAAAGTAATAATATTAATTACCCCCTAACCACTCTAATTTATGGGAGTCAAAAGATATACGGAGTATAAAATAATAGCGAGGATGCCTAAATAAGAACCCAAAGATTAACAATATATATATATATATATATATATATATAATATATATATTATATATATATATATATATATATATAATATTAAATTATATATACAGCCGTTGCAAACCGCGCGCGATGCCGCGCGCGCCCGGACGGTATAACAAAATGGCAAGTTGTTTGAAAAAAATAAGTTATTGCATGAAAAGTTGTTTAAATTTGCTCAAAATATTAAACTATTACAACAAATCAACCCGTTACATATTTCCATCTAATACTTTAATTCAAAATATTATACAAATGCATCCAAATTAATTTCTGTAAGTATCAAACTACAATAAACATGTTTGATACAATACGAGTACAATACTATGGTGTTGAGCATGTATTATTATATTAATATATGGTGTACTCCAATAAATACGGAGTACTTCGCTTCTTTCCCCACATTTTGCTAGTTCAATTGCGCGCGGTGCCCGAAGATTTGTTAAAACGAAAGTCTTGAAAGCAGTTATTGCGTGCAAGTTGCCGTAATATAAATAAACTTGACATCATTTATTAACCTTTTAAATAACCTTGGCATATTGCACAAAAAATCATATAATTATTAATGTACACTATTGCATATTACATCCAAACTTTTAATGTACATAAACATCAACATACGGTATCTTAGATAGCAAATATGGAACGATAAATCCAATTATATATCACTCTACTTTAAGCAAGTTTTTTCACTTGTAATTTAAGATCTCACTTGTAATGTTAAAAAATAGCTTGCAACAAGTGAGACACACAACAACGATCTTTACACAAACCAAAATAATACGTAGTATTATATAAGTCCAACATTTATTTATACTCTAGTTCGATCAAAGATAGTAGTGGATCAGTCACAATAGCCCAAGAACTGTGGTAAATACCAATAGAGTACCATATTGATCAGTCAACATCATTCCATTCTAATCAATGAGAGACAGTGTTATTAAGAGCAACCAAATACCATATAATAGGCACCATGCAAACAATATGAGTGCAATGTATTGTAAGTTGTCTAACACCTTTTTGGGCTCAGCCTCCCCTGAATACAACAAATCACAATCAGAATCGATCACTGATACATAGCAATCCATCTTAGGAGAAATTGCCTCAAAATATTTGAACTCTAGGAAGTCATGTGCGATAGCTTAATTAAGCATACTTGGGAATAAATGTCGTTTTTTTGTAATTCTACAGACCATTCCAACATATATGAAAAGCATTCCTATGGTAAATACAATAGCAGAGAGGACAAAGGTTAAAACTCATACTTGTCAGAGATTGGAATATTGGATGAACCAAGTAGTTATCACTTAATACTAATCAAAACATACTGCAACTGCCAACAATATTCAAATACAAGGATTATATCGATCTACGACGGTTATAATCTTGAAAAAAACCTTGATCTTCCATATTAAAAAGTTGAACTATATGGGAAGTCAGCTCCTCAAAGTGGAGCCACTGAGCACAAGCTTATCAATAGAAGTAGATGCAAAAGAAAGAAGAGTGAATAGCATCACAGTAATTGAATGGATGTTTATCATTAGTTAAGTTTGTTAGTAAATTATTGTTTAAAAACTCAGCTTGTTTTGTTCAAACGAAAAACAAAGGCATAAAAATGAGGACGGGAGCCAGCTGCATCTCATTGATAATTTTCGAACTTGCCCTTATCCTTAAATGAGATCAGTTACATAATTGACGATATGAATGAGTTTGTGACTGGTGTAATGGGTATAAGATGGTACTCCTTTTAGTATTTCGGGGACAATCGTTTGGGCCTGAGTGTTGATGAGCCCCTACCTAATCCACGTCACTTTATGAAATTAGATACAGATTAACACAACAAATGACATAACAACCACAAAAATGTAAAAAAATAAAGATATAGATCGATAGAAACTAAAATTCATTTCGCATAAACAGATCACAAAATTGAACATGGCTCATTTGATCGCCAATAGAGATAACTAAGAAAGCAAAAAAAAAAAGAACAAAAAGAAACACTCTTTCATTTTGGAAGTTAAGTGATTTTTGTTTGAACGACCTAACTTATACGAGGAAAAGTTGTGACAGATTTTAGTGAGCAGGTGGAAGTGGGTGATGTTCGGCCTTTGGGTTGGGAAGGGTGGCGCAGGGAGTTGTTTATCTTATTGTAAGATTGGATTGTTCTGTGAGAAGAACGCGTACTGATAGGAGTTGTGTTTTAGGTTGGCTGATGATCTTTCGAGAAACCCAGCCAGGAAATTTACACTTCATAATAGATTTTTGATTTTGTTTAAAGGTGTCATTAATCAACATAAAACTCCTCATGATTTTTGATTATTTGTAAAAGCAAAGAGTGCAATGATAACCAAATTAAATATAATAATTACAACTATGTACAACCTTCAATTAGTATATTCCAGTTTAACACCAATCTCTCCCAAAAAAACAAAAAAAACAAAGGCCCAAAGGACATGTAGCCAGAATATCCATACAACAAAAAATCCAGAATGAGCTAATCAACCAACCCAAGATATCATTCGATGTTTCTATGTAACTCCAATGTTAAGGCCAAATAAAGTAGAAGCTTCATAACTACTATTAGAGTTTATAACTTAGGAGAGAATGTACATGATATTATCCAGGACACTAACTGACTTGTTTCCTTTGCTTTTAATCAAATAATAAACAGCAATCGAATGCTTAATCTATTAACGGAATATTTTTAAAAGCAATATAATATTGATGAAACGAAACCTATTATTCATACAGCAACTCTTAATTTTTAATTCTCAGCAATAAAATTCCTACTTACATTGCAGAACCGTTATTCAATCGATTTGATCTGAATTTCGTAAAATTAGTTTAATCAACAATAGATCATAGATCCTTTTTTTTTGTGAGTTTCTGTTTCGATAATTACTCTGTATTATTGTATGCTTTTGATATTTTTTATGGAGAGTTCTGGCGCCTATTTTTTGTTTTTCGGTCTCAAAATCAACACGCAAATTCGAATATGGTTCTCCATCGATATATTAATGTATATTGAGAATTGGGTTTAACAAATTAAAATTTATATTTGGATAACCGATCTTGTAGAGTCCCATTGTTGTCATATCTCCACTCTATTGCAGTAATTTGTAGGTTAGCGTTATAGATAAATTGTCATCATGCCATTCTCATTCCTATTTCATTATAGACTCATTTATTTGGTCGCCAACTTTTCTCAGTTAGAGTAATTTTTGCCTTTCTAATTCTGTTTTTTTTTGCTTAATAAATTTGTTCAGGATGTAAGTATGAATTGAATGATATCAATATCCAACTTCCATTGTTTCCCTAACATATCATTGTGCATAAGCATGTATAGTAAATTATTCTTTTCTGAGATGTATATCCTCTTTTCATGTATAATACAATATCACCACTATACATACAAAAGCTTCCAGAAAAAATATGATGTCATTTCGATTTAAATATTTTCGAAAATCAACATAGATAGTATATCTCTTTCTGATATAATATCTATATTATATGGAAAATATATAGTAATTTTTTATGAGTTATAGATTGAACAGCCTATTACCTGAGTATAGCAGTAAGTTATGTATATTGTAAATGATATGAGATCTCGGCGATTGCTAGTAAGTCTGTGTGAAGTAGTTATATGTTTATTCATTCGATTGCACTAATTAATATTCATAATATATGCTAGAATATTTTAACATCTATGTTGATTTTCTTTAACAAAACATGATATAATAAATCTCTAGTATATACTTATTAGATATAGATCTTTATACTCGATTCTGATGTAATTTCTCGTTTCATTTATCATCGTTTCATTTCACTGTCCTTTTCCTCTTCTCTAAAATGTTTAATCTTTTTCTCATGACAGGGGAGCCTACGTCAACTTCTACCCTCATGTATTCTCTAATCAAAAAGCGTATATCTGCTATACGTATTAATGATCGATTTTAAATCTTATGTTAGATATCGTTTATGTTATTGTCGATATAATAACGGTGATTGTGTTTCTGGAAAGTATTGTAGTGGTATGTGCTATTGTTCTCTTTCTGAAAAATGAAGGTTCAGTCCTACATTGTTTCTCTCTGTAAATAATACTTGATGTGGTAGTCGATAGTAGTGTGGACGTGTATGCTAGTCTTAGTTGATACGGTTTATTTCGTATATGGTTGGATGAAAGTTGGGTTTGTAGGATATGTGTCACCTGTTGTCTCTTTTCGAACGGGTCTTGGTATGTGTAATTCTTATCCAAATCGAACGTTTTGGATGATGTATATAATGTGAACTTCATTTAAGTTAGTTTAGCCTCGCATTCTACCTATGTGGATACTTGTGTCTGTCAATCGCTGCATTATATTTCTGTGTTAGTATTTTTATATGTATGTATTCATGACGTCTTTTGTGGACTTGTAGCTTCGTAATTGCAATCTTATTTTCTTATTTTTCTTGTTTCTACAATGCGTTATCATTTTTTGTTGAAGTAGTTGTTTTCTTTATATAATTCTTGTATTTATAATGTTATATTTCAGCAGTTTGGCTGCATTTTGTCTTATCATTTATTTCTTATTGTTTGATTGATAGTGGTGTTTTTTCTCTTATATAACTTATATAATGTAAGGGATATAATATATATATAATATATAATATTATATATAAATATATATATATAATATTATATTATATAGTGGCTTGTTTTTCTGATCATTGTGTAAACACTACATAACGCTTAGGTCGAATTAACCTATAAAGATTTTAATCTGTGTGATCGTTGCAGGATTGTGGATGCCGTCACGAATTTAATTCGTATGTTATTGATATTTTTCTTGCTTGTATTTTGAGAATCCGGTCGTTTCCGGAAGAGGTTTAAGAAGGGGTATGCATTCATCGTGTACTGTTCATTTGTTAGTTGTGTCTTCTTCTCAACAGTATATGTCTTGATGTCTTGTCATCCTTCTTACTGAATCTGATAGTCATTAAAATAGTAACAATTGTATTGCATTTTATTTGGTTTATCTACGTTTTACATATAAACTAGGTGTTGTAGTTTCATCTTGGGATTGTCCTGATTATTAGTTTATATTATTTATATTAATCTCCTTTCTGCTTTGTACTCTACTTTTTTTGTGTATTCGGTATGATATTTAATTTCAGTATATATAGTTTTCTTTGATATAGTGACTCGAAATCATTTGACTGTAGAGGTCGATCTTATTCATAACAAGCGACAATTTTTTTCGAGTCCGTGGCACCAATCTATGAAGTTTTCCAAAAATCGTCTTATCATCAGAATATACATGGAGTACATCCCCTGACCGGTTGATGTCCAGACCCTGCATTACCTCCCTTGGTTTTTGCGTTGCAGGTGTCATTATTGTTAGCCGCTCCGTTTGCTGGGCCTCCTCCGCTGTGCTTAAGCCTCCTTTTTCTGCATTCTCGTACGTTGCCGCTATCTCGGTTATGTGTAGGCTCGCCCGGGCAGCCCAAATTGGCTCTGTCTCGAGTTGATGTTTTGGGTCACGTCGCTGTCTGGGTTGCGATAGCGGCCTCCGCCAAAGAACGTATTGTCCTGTGTATTATATATTAGCCTGGTCCTCGAGACCTACTCGTCCGGTGTACCTAATATATTTCTTCACCGATCGGATATGCGTCCTTCACGAAAATACTCCATATAAAACCATCGTAATACCTTGGATAGATACATAGGCACACAACCAAAATTTCTCATCAATTCTCCATCCTTGACTTGTATTATCAATACGCGCCAAGACCAATCACAGAAACAAACGGAAACTGGTAATTACAGTCACTCCAATCACCACGAATCTCCCCTTGACTTGTATTCACCAATACACCATGCCAAGACCAACAAACACCAAGACAAACCAACCAACAGATGCCAACAAAAAAATCCGTGCAAAGGATTGCCTCCCCTTGAGGCACAAACCCGTAAGGGTATCAAATATACGAACAAAAGCCGTTCACAGTCAAGCACAAAAGAACTTCGACAGAAAGCCAAAATGAAAACGAACAAATGTGTTTAGTCTATCAAACTAAACTGATCAATTGCAAGACAATCGCAATCACACTATCTCCCAAAGACCAACCACAATCAAATGAAGCCCAACACTAGCAAGACTCCGGCGAACCATATAAACCAGAATGTTTACTAAACCTATCACAAAAGCCTTTTAAGTATCAAAATCATTGCAATCAAAACAAAAATAACTCAAACACCAAGCACAAATTCCCGTCAATAAATAACTAAACTGTCGTCCAGAAAATAAGCGAACAATCGCCACACAGCCGTCGATGCTTCTTTTTAGGCGAGACAAGAACCTACCAATAGCAAATCAACACATTACAATAGCACATCTATGCCACAAAGCAAACATTGCACTAGCAACCAAACACAAAGACACAGAACTCATTCCAGAACATTCGACATCTCCTGAGCTGCAATAAACTGTCAACAACACAACAAAATACATATAATATGTAGAAATCCTCACCTTAATGATAATGCAAGCAAGTATTAGATCTCGTTGCTTCCATGCTCCACCTCAAGTTGTCAAATCAATCGTACCACTTCAAAACTCTCTTGCCAACAGTCGCCTTGCGACCTCGTGGCCTTTCTCAAGTTCACGTCTGTCTTATTCTCGCGAAGAGACTCAACTCCTCACCCATCAGCATCCAGCTAAACCATCTGACATGATCTTTCCAAAACTGTTTCCCTGTTAGAGGCTAAACCAAATGTCTCAATATCACAGGCAACAGGCAACACATAAGCAACTGACTCTCTATACAACAGCTTGACCATCAACTGCCCTGTGGACGCTACACTTGCAGAATCAGTTCGGAACAGTTACCATGCACATAACAAAGTAACCCTCTAGTACCCTAATATAAATCTTTGAACCCCTCAAAATACACATTCCCACTAAACCCGAGAAAGTGAAACCTCCTTGTCACGAGTAACAAAGATATCAAATTCTCTTCAATGAGGAACATGCCTAACATCCGCAAAACCGCACTCTTTTCCGCGGTCCTAAGTCTGATGATACTTACCCACACCTACAAGCACATTACTTACTCAGGATAACCATCACATCCATCAAAGGACATAATAGTAAAAGACCATCACGTTTAGGTAAAATATGTAAAAGTACATCCAGATATCTAACAGCCCAACGACCTAGACTGACTCGCACCACTAACATTAGGCCAAATCCTCCTCTAAATCATATTCTGAATTTGTTGTGCAATGTTAGCATTGGAACATCTTGGGATTTTTTGGACAGTTTATTTTTTCAGTGACCGGTTCTTACAAAGTGCATATATTCTTAGTTTTATTCCCCTACTCTCGAATTTTTATACTTCTCAGAGTTAACCTATTTTCGACATGGCCGAATTACTAACAGTTAATCAACCCGAATTATACACTTTCATTCGTTGCCTATATAGGGCCGTATGCATCGTTCTAGAATAAAGTGCAGATTTAACTTCTTCTAGAGTCACAGTTTCTCTTACCCCACCACAAAACGACTCACAAAATCTCATAAGACAGACGGCAAGGAAACCAACAATGAAAGTAGCATCCTCATCTTCGAGTCTAACTTAAATTACGCAAATCGATGTAAATAGTATTTAAAGCTTTGTCTACATGATCCCTTAAAGGCGTACCTGACTGCATATTCGCAGAGAAAACATGTAATCGTTGTTTCAACAGCAATTTGTTAGTGAGAGACTTCTATATGTAAAGACTCTCCATTTTGACCACAAACCAAAGTCGAATCCTTCATCGACACTTTTGTGATCACATCATCTGCAAACTCAACAAATGGTGGAGTGAGCCCTCTCCTCCATCGCTCTTAATTCCGCTGGCGCTCAAGCAGTTGAACCTCCGATTTTTTCACCAGAAGGTTTCAAATACCTGTTGCTTCAACAAGGCTCGCATCTTATCTTACCATAGCCCAATAGAATCTACCGTAAATTTCTCAATCTTCATGGTGTGTGTTTATCTTTCCGGATGCGTAAATCCACCTCCGATACCCAAAGTTGTTGTGACGGAAGCGCCGAAATCGAAACAAACTACAAAAAACAAACAAAATAAGGATAGACACAATAAACACGCAAGATTTACGAGGTTCACACTATCAATGCGATGCCTGTCCTTCCTGAACCGGTACAAATATGTGTACTCATGGAGAATTCGAATGAAATACAATTTTAAGAGACTGGTAATTCTCCAAGAATTCACTCTCTAATACTGCTCAATGGTTCCCCAAAATGCTTAATAACAAAAGGAATAATCAATTAATTAACCCCTAACCACCTTTTATCGGGAGTACAAAAGATAACGGAGTATAATAATAATAATCGAGGATGCCGAACAAGAAACCCAAAGATTAAACAATATATGTATATTTATATTAATATATATTATATATATGTGTGTATATATATATATATATAATATATATATATATATATAATAATATATATCATTATATAATATATTTATTATATATATATATATATATATTATATATATTATTCATTATATATATATATATTTAATATATTATACATATAATAAATTATTAATATAATATTATCATATATACATATATATATATATAATATACAACACCGCGCGAATGTGCCGCGGTGCCCCGGACGGTATATTAAACGTTAGTGTATATCGAATACAATCAATTACGCCTATACAACACTTGACACTTCAATTGAAAATGAGAAATGATTTAGAATCGCTGAAAACATAGACAGCTATTCATCCTGAACCATAACCATTATCGCTCATCAAATGTTCTATCTATATGTTCAAGGATTAAGTAACGTTAATATTACATTATTCGGAGAATAAATAGGTTTAGCCTTATTCGTCACATTTTTCTCTAACGATAGTGCCTGCTTGAGGTCTCCGTGCCATACGAAACTCCCATCAAAAACAATTGGCTTGGGGCATTTGAACATTGAGGCCAAATTGCAAGCAAGACTCATCGATTATCTTACATTTCTCCTCCATAAAGCATAATGTGGCCCGATATCAGCAAAGCTCCTGAGCAGAGAGAAGTATCAAACCCAGCATAAGGGTCTTTATCCTGAAAAAGAGAATATTTATCAATATCCAGAATGATAAATAGATAATACCCCATAAAACTACTATTGCTAAGTTCAAATCCTAAAGTGAATTGCAATAAAAACTATAATGTTTTCGTTGAATTTCCTCATACTCAGACATATATACATATTTTTTCTAAGAATTTAAAGCCCTATGTTACATTTTTGCAAGGAGAAATCTACAACACAAACTAAATTGCAATAGCATGAATTTCATTTATTTTGTATGAATTCATGACATCACATCACCACAGCTTACATTAGTTACTAAACTGATAGATCCACGTTGTAAAATAATCTATTAAATATTTTATATACTTGCAATTAGTCAATTTGACAACAAATAGCACACCATCTATTCGAGCTAGAGCATGTAGGATTCTATCCAATGGTTTTTAATTTTTGTCTTGCACATTCAAAACTCTACCTTAACTTCTCTTGATTTGGGGTGTTCGCATGGTGGTGGGCAGGTCGTGAGGGTGGGGTCGTTCTTGAGGGTGGTGGGCGTTTGCGAGGGTGGTGTGCGGTTGGGCTATTCGCGAGGGGGTGTGCGGTTGTGGCGGTGATGAGGGGTGGGGGATTGGGGTTTCGATTGGGTGGCAGTTTGCGGGGTTGATGGGTGGCGCTATGGGCGGCGGTTGGTGCGATGGTGGTTTTAGGGGAGGGTGGTTTGGTACAAGTGGGGCGGTCAATGGTGGTTGGTGATGGGTGCATAGGGTTGATGGTTATGGTGGTGGTTGGGTTGGTAAAGGATGTTATAGTTTTTTTTTTGCTTTTTTAATTATTTTTTTTTTATTAATCTCACCATATGTTTGGTAAGTTAACCATTGGAGTTAATTTTGTGAAAAAAACATGAATTTTGGGGACTTATTAATGGACAAAAAATATGGGGGGTATATCTGTGAAAAACGCGATTTTCAGGGACATATCGTAGAATTCCTTTATATCAGTTGCCAAATCAGGGTCAATTTGACAACAACAAGCACCACCAATTCAATTCCAAGCTAGAGCATGTAAGGATTCATCCAATGGTTAATTGCTTTGCACATTCAACTACTACCTTAACTTCTCCTAATTTCACACAAACGTGCACGTTCCATGACAATTGCACTTGGCTATTAATTCAAATCCTATACTGCACATAATAATACAAAACTACTTAAAACTCCAGAAATAGCGAGTGGACGAGTAGAAGGCTCAACATGTTAAAAACAAGTTACTTAATAAGGGAATTATATTGCGCGCGATCATGTTCAGCCTAAAGTGAATCATTAGAAACATCAAGTGCAATATTCATACTGATGATTGTAATGACTGAAAATAATTAATCAATATTGTTAATATAGTTTTTGAAAGCAGACAGGATACATGTTACCTACGATGCCACAAACAATAGGAAAGTAAACGGCCATGAGATATAGTTATTACTCTTCATCCTCTTAATGCTGGTTTTTCCTGAGTGCCTAGGCATCACCTGCACCTACCTCCACAAGGAAATAGCACGAAGCCAATCTGAACCAGTAAGCAATTTCCTGTACATACAAGATGGAACAAATAAGACGGAGGAAAATCTAGAAGATTAATTGAATAAAAAGTTACCATCTCGAATATAGGCTAAACAAAGAAGATTTTTTACTTGGCAACTTTTGATTAAGTTTTGAGTGAATCTGAGTCATATTTACAAATTTCTACTATACTTTCTACATGACATTCGAGAGTACAGATTCATCTCGATGAATAACAAAAAATGTTTATCTATGCTCTCTTTGTAATTAAATTCACTTTGTTTTAAGTGGACATGTATATGTGGGGTGAACAAAAAGGACAATAACATGGAAATGCCAAAATACCTTGAGATAATCTTCATTTTGATTCATCACCGGATATGCGAAACCATCGCTTTGGCAAACGCAGATGATAAGAGGAGAGCAATATTGCAATGTAGCTCTAAAAATAACAGTCAAAATTCATAAAATAATTAGCTGATTGATTCTACAAAGTTGCAAATCAATTAATTCATCCATAACCTGTGTATAATGCTTAGTACTCTCCTTACATAACTCAATAGCGACAAGCTCCACCTCTAAATTTTGAAATCAGCAACAAATACTTCAAAGGCTTCTGTTTCAACCTCAGTAGCATCTAAATCATACAAGAAGATCAATTGTATTAAACTCATTGAACCTCAACAGCACCATAACTCACCGATAAACTAAATAATGAGGCCAGAAAAACATAGAGTGCCATTCTGTGCAATGTAATAGTAATAATGATTTGTAAAAAGAAACAGAAATTTTACTCAATAAGTCTGACACGGCCCTCCAGGATGGCAAAAACATAGTAGGGATAGGTATTGGTCTATGTAATGAACCTGAAAAGCCTTAGATTCTTATGTAGAAGCCAAATAACAATGACAAAATTTTTTATCTTCAAAACAAAATAGAGGATAGAGTCCTGTATCTATTTTACAAGGACGCAATATTTGATTATGGCAATAATTTGAAGTGACATATCCACTTGCTAATAAACTTGAACTGCATCGAGAAATTTTAATCGCCCACATTTGAACGTATAATAATTATCTGATCTACTTGATAATTTGTTACTTGAAGTCCATAATATTTTCCCAAAAGTTAGCCACCACACAACCCAAAATTTGTCTTACTTTTTCTTAACCTTAAAATCAACGAGCTAATATTACATTTTAAGTAATCAAGAGAGAAGCATCTCCAACCGCTTGTCCCAAATACATTTAACTCATTAATGCGCCATCATTTCTGACAAAACAGCCAAAAAATGTGCCTGGTAGTTTGAGCGTGGACACTTACACAATTATCTAACGCATACCGCCTGCCCTCATGAGAAGATTGACAACAAAAGGAGACCCAACATTCTACAATGGTTAACATTGGATACTTTTTCGTTTTGTAAATGTTAGGGGTGGTAGTAAAAGAAACCAATGGGAACTACTAATTCGGCAGTCTTCCCATTTTGAAAACCCAACCATTGAAACAGCACCTTAGTAGCCATGACCACAATCATAATCACAATAGTCCTAGTTTGGTCACTATTGAATCACTGCTAGAAATCTAAGCCACATTGAATGGTAATGAAATAGTAAGTTGAAGAACCATAAATGACATTACTCACCAAATCACTAAAAAAAGTCAAAATGATAAAACTTTGCATACAATAGCATCGTGCATGACAACCAGGCCTTTCCAAATCCATATCCCTAACCATGTACATATACAATTAATATCGCGAAATAATATAGATGATTCCCCAGCTTCCAAAGATATGTATGAAGTATCAAAGGATACCAAAATCAAATGCAGGTACACTATGACATATAATTGCATTAATTAAATAAAACAGTAACCTTCTTAGCGAGATAGCAAGCAGGACGGAGAGTTCAAAATTCGCATAGAAAATCAGTGAAGTTAAGTGCAATCCAGTCTAATTGGTGAGTTAGAACAAGCTTAGAATTTGCAATTCCCTGAAATCATAAAATAAGATGGAAATGCAATCAGATTTACATTTCACCAAAACACAAAACCGGTACAGAAAATAATTAAAGTGGTCAAGTCACAACACAATTAATTCCATTAAATCTAGACTTTCATCCTGCATTTCATATTTTCACTTCCTCAAATATCGTAGCAACATTCGAAAAAAGAAGAATTATAATTCTATTAAAGAATCCTAAGATGCCAAATCAATAAAATTAATCTTAAACAAGAAAGCAACATAACAACAACAACCACATTAGCAATCCCCGGAGTCCCTCACCAAATAGCAAAGCGTATTGGAATACGTTGCATACACATGCACACACACAACCACAACGACGACAACGACAACGCCACCTTTTCCCATGTCCATACACTTTACTGTATGATTACCATTTCACAAATCCAGCAAGCAATGAAGGCAAACACACAGATACAATACTTCTAACAATGCAGCAAACATAAGCAGTTTGATGTCCCAATAAGAATTAATGTAAACATACGCACATAGCCTTACGCCCGTTTGGTTTTGGGACTAAATGGTTGGAATGGGATTTACAAGCAATTTTAAATAGGGAAAAACTCTTAAAAATCACTATGGAAATGAAGTTGCTCACAACTTTATCTCCATGAGAAACATCTCCGACTCTCTTATGTTCTCTCCTCCTATTCTCAATGGCCCTGTATCCTCCAAGTTTTTTAGCTAGTAACTTTAAGATAACACCTTGTTTCTATACTTCTATTTTCATATTCATCTTAATTGACCACACCTAAAACATCACAAAGCTCATAAAAAACAAACAAGGCAACAAATAAAAGAAGAAAAATATATACCAAGAATTAACAAAAAAACATATTAATTAAAACATCCTTGATTAATTCTATTCGCAAAATTGGAACTCCAAGCTTTAACCAGAATCAAGATAACAATTGTAAAAAGATGAACACTCAAATCACAAAGGCTAAAATAAACAACCTCATTCAGAGTTCAGCCTCTAAACAGTAACAAACCTACAGTAAGCACCAATATATAAGCAAACCAATTTACATAGAATTACCAAGAACTCAAACCACCAAATTAAAGGCAGAATATGTGACTACCATACACTCCGCAAAATCCGAACCCGATGTCTTCTGCCATCAGGGCCATAAGACATGTAGACCTCTGGTTTGGCATGCTTCTTAGTTTGCATTCCTTTAAGAATTAACAAGAATCCGTGTGTGGTGTGTCAACTTTCCGAACGAATTGAGGGAAGTATCAATAAAGTTTCATGTCCAATTAATTGATTCCATCGAACAAAATCATGATCACCTATAGATTTGATGACATAGTAGTAATCAAACAAATATCTAGTTAGAATTCTGGGGAAATCAATGAATACTAACTTAGAATCTATAATCCTGAGGTTTGAACTCACACAAACCAGTTTAAGTTACTTCTAAGCAAACTGACAGGCTCCCAAGTGCCTATTCTGCATTGACTTAGTCTGCCACCTTAATCTTGTATATGGAATTGATTTAATTGAACACAACACGAGTTCTTAAAGGAAGCATGGTGCGCACTATAAGTGAATACAGAAGATACTTATTATATTGCTTTTATTCGAGTGATTCTATTTGGAATAGTTTTAGTCACCCTTCATTTTTGAGAATTAAGAGTTACAAGGATCACATTACAGCTGTGCAATAGATCTCTCTAGCGTGAGAGATAGAATATGTTACAGCACTCCTTATTTGAACTATTCTAAGGTAATATTTGTGGTTTTGAGTTTTGGTTCATTCTAATGTATTATAGCCACCACAAATGCATGATTTACAATCACTAATGACAAAATATATCACTTATTTCAGAGTAAATCAAGGTTTTTATAACAAATCGAGTTGAATACTTATTGTAAGTGAGCAATTCCAAAAGATACTAAGAACGTCTAAAAAAGCTCATATTCTTGAATCTACAACTGTAACACTATGCAAGAATGGACATTTGTTATGTGAATTCTAACATGCCAATAATTTTGGCACACCTTCAAATTAAAACTGATTAAAAGCAACTCTGTAGTAGCACATATAAGAATCTACAGAAGATAAAGGGGATATCAAAAAATATCTTGTAATTATTATGACACAGTATATGAAGTAAGCTGAATATTACAATTGTTTTGATAATCAATTTGATAATAAAAAGCTGACTAGAAGATCGCAGTATCCAATTTTGGCGTAGTTAGAGAATAAATATTAATATTTAGAAAATTAATCAATATTGAAGATTTTGAAATCCTCATTCACACAATCTGAAAGAAATTCCTATGATCTATGCTTAAACGAGCTAATACTAAAACATAAATATAGTATACAATTTACCTCAAATTGTACTATAAGCATAGTAGGACTATAACATCGCGCGCGAGTAACAATCTTCTCACAATCCTGAGATATATGCTCACTGAGCACCTCACTCCTCTTTGATATTCGTCTGTCTCTGAAGAACTATCGTCATATACCTATGAGAAACATCAAATTGATTTGTGATGATTTAGTGGCTGGTCAATTTTAATATCTAGAATATAAATGAGATCTTATATAGATATAAAATACACATACACTAGAAAACACCATCAGAGTGATTGCAAATTATGAGCACCTCATTGGACGAGATAATTGTACAACACGAGCGAATAAAAAAACACAGTAATTCGAAGCACGACATGCTATTGAAGAATACGGTCCAGATGGACAAGCAAAGCACACCAGGATGGGAGGCGAGTAACAATTAGACAGCGGAGGAAGTTGACCTCTCCATGAAGCTATGGTATGCTTCAACTAAATAATTGAATATACCAATAGTAAGTGCAAAAATGAAAAACAAGATTATAAGACAGAAAAGAGTATACAGGGTAGATATGATATAAGGAGGCGGCGGAGCTTTCTTCTAAGGAGAGATGCATGACTGTGGTGACACTTCTAGATTTTGCTCATGTGAGAAGGAGAATTTTTGGTGTTGGTCATGATGAACGGATGGATGCACAGCCTCAATGCTGTGTTTGGCCAACATCTGGGGAATGGTAGTGTAGTCCTTCAATATTACCGGAATTAGCTGGGGCTTGGGATAGGTGGGATTATGAGGTTGGTAGAATCTAAATAGTTTACAATTTTGACTCTTTTGAATTTGGGCTGCGTGATGTGCGACTTTTCCGTGTGAAGGCTATTGCAACTTGTTCATGTACGTGTTTAGTACTACAGTTGAATGGGTTGTTGCCAGATTATATTTATATTATGTAATATCTGTGCTTGGTATATCTATATACTATTGTCTTATATATATGACGGGATTTGTGATAAATTGTAAATTATAATATCTTATAATAAACAGTATATGTGGTGTGTGTGTGAGTGTGTGGGTGTGTGACTGATGTGGGTAGTAAAATAATAAGGTGGGTGTTATATAGTATCTAGTTATGGATCGTAGTGTTTTATAGGTATTAGTTGATATTAGTATATGGTTAGGACATGTTTATTGTAAACGTATTCAGTACATTTGTCATTATTTTGGGTAGGATATACCTAGAGTATGTAGTAATTGGATCTAATGATGTGGCTCAATGTATATTTGTTGACTTACTAGAAGCAATTATCATCTGGAACACCAACTTTGAAGCCGTTCAGATTTAAAGGATGTGAAGTCAATTGTGATATCAGCTGATGAAAACTAATTAACGTCAAATATTTACACTGAACTGTATCGACTAAAGGAACTGATATAACTGAGAATTATATACTGATACATGTTACTCTAAACTGAAACTGTTTATTTGAATTCGGAGAATAAATAGAAATGTGAAACTGAACTGATTAATTTAGCGGGAATAGAGCGAAATGAAACTGACTTAAACCGATTATAGATGAACAACGAAATTAATTAGTTAAGACTATAAAAGCATTTGAAACTGAATAAACTGAACATAGAGATTGTAATGTCGATAAAAGCAACTTATGACCTAATCTGAACTGAGTATTAAACTTGTAACTATCTGATCGTCAACTGAACTGTTAAGCATACTGAATACATGTAATTCATTTAAAATGATGAGACAACAGGATAATCCAGAACGTATACTGGGAATTAATGCATATCTATATTGATTAACTGGAATAAATATACTGAAGCGTATAATTAATTGAAGCAACAACATACTAAGGGTCCTGATAAAGATGTATAATAAAAACTTGCAAATACTATATAAGAATCTTGAATAATATCTAAGAGTATGTCTGAATCTTATATAAATAATTTCAAGCGATTTAATTTCTTCTACTGATATGTCAAATTAATTTGTTATAAAGTAGCGATCAATCTGCACTCCGCTTAGTCCTTTGATGATTTGACATATTTGCTTCTCCGTCGCCAGATGAGAGAATCTATTTATCCTCCACTACTTTCTAGAAGCAATTTTGCTTAAGTAGGCTATTTGTAGTTAAGAATGAATGAGTATTAGTTGCATTAATCATAGATATTTGGTAAGGCATGGATTGGGGTATGGCATTTTCTTTTCCATGTGATATATTTGAAGTTCTTTTGAGCATTATCTGACATGGCATTGCATGATTTTGCCATTGATTAGCTAATATTCTTCGATCATGTGATGCGCGCATTGGGAATAATTACTCTATTACTTTTATTGCAGGTATAGTAATTACTATCTGAAGAAATTAGTATTATTTTAGTGTTATTAATTTATTATTAGATGGTAGACTTAATTGTTTATTTGTTTTAAAACGTTCAATGTATCCATAGTTTAATCTGTTCTAATTTATTATATTGTGTGACATTCTACTTGTAAAAAATTAGAGATAATGTATGTATTTCATATGATTTGTTCATAACATAGCGCTTGATGAAATCAATAATAACTGGAATTATATATGGATATATGAGTCACCGGGATGTCATGCATCTAGTGTGCTATGTCAACCTGTTAAAAATCATAATATACTATACGTAGATAGTTTTTAAAAATGCGATTAGTTTGAGCATAGCATTTGATAGATCTTAGATTAGTGGATGTTGGAGTTGTGTAAGATTAAAAACTTAGAGTTTCATTTATTATGGTCATTTGTGACACATATTATTAACTTAATTTTCTATATCATTTGATCGATAGCGCTACATAAATTTACATCCAAAAGAGAATGGCTCAATTAGCTTTGAAATATTTCATGAGTTTAGTTCATGAGATTGAGATATATATCTCGATAGCTATTGATACGAGCCGAACCATATGAATCTTAAATAATTAGACTATTCGTAGGAGAATAAAATAGAAAGAGCATTTGTGGTCAGGTTACTTCAATGGGTAGGTCGCAGTTTTCAGTTAGTTGTATCAATTGACAAGGTGTCAATGTGTTCGGGAGTCATATCTAGTTTTATATTATAACTTCTGAATGTAATGGAATGGATATACCGAACTCCTGCAGACAATTTAGTAAGATAGTTGTATGTATTTACAATTACGAGTGGTTGAATCTAGATATATATAATAGAAAAATCATAACCATAAGGGTACTTTACGGCAAAACTGGCACATGTAAAATTTCTACACTTATAGACAAGCGCCTTTATAGGATCTTAAAGACAGAGTGTCTAGAAACCACCATATAAACTTGAATTTATATAATCTCATATCATAGTGATATGGGAAATTCTGTTTATCAGCGTGCACTCTAGTCCTATCTTCTTCCAGTAAAAGTCCTCTTGTCATTATTCTGGGATACCCATACCGTCTAACCCTATATAAGGGACTGTTACAGAGGCATGAGGGTATCTAAGACGCTCTATGCTTTAGTTTAGACAAAACATATGTAATTAAAGTTATGATTCTATATAGAAATTATTCTGAAAGAACTAAATACGAGTGTCAAGAGTACTCGATACTCCTTGCACTATTTGTCAACTATCATTACTAAATTGAGTAGACTATTAAGTATAGGCCTAGACTCCATATTAATGTTCCAGACACATATTACCTGACCTACATCTACAACATCTGAGTCAATTCTCTCTATACTAAATTGTAGGAGTAAACATCTATGTCTATTTTATGACTGTGGGATACAAAGTCAGTATGCTCCTATAAAGTGGAGAAGATGGTATTGTCTTGCATAAGCATCCTCATATAGAATGTGAAATCTTCGATATACTTATAATGGTAGTATGCTTTTAGCTCTTGATTTGCTTAATATCGAGTTTTGATAGGATTTAGTTTGAAGTAAAATATGGTAGAGTAACAATATATTACTGCGAGTACTCAATGTTCAGTTTAGGCTTGTGGTTCTTACAACTTTTTCGAGGAGCAACCATTAAACTGGATCAGAGAACGTGAGCTATGGATCCTCCAATGTCACTTAGATGGAAGCATTATACGTACCTTATCATACAAGTACGATCAATCATGTTAATCGTAATTGAAAATCAGACGTTTCAATCTAAATTCAATTTGGATTCGTAGACGAAATCTTAGAAACAACTTAAAAATAGTACGCAAAGCATAACCGATCCAAAGAACTGATATTACGGGCCATCAGATCAGAATTGAAGTCTGTAACAACCCGATACCCAATAAACTCAGCACTAACTTGAACTAAAATAATGCGAATTTATGTGCTCTATCAACCGAATTAGAAAATGATGAGTTGTTACTAAGGACAAATTACTCAGATACCTCGTATACTGTAATCTCTTTAGCCTTTATTAATGACTAGAAAAATATTTGATACTGAACTTACTATAATCTCATACTGAACTGTTGCAAGGTCTTCCGCCTACCATAAACCAAAACTGAGATAACTGAACCGATACCGAGGAATTCCTTGGTTCAGGACTGATCAATTCTGAAAGAAACTAGGCTACACAATAACTAAATCGAACTACAACCTGAACCTAAGCATGTAGCTTGTTCTTATTCGCCATAACTATCGTGAAATGAGCAACCGAGAGGATTAACTAAACTGAGAATTGCATAACTGGATATACTTTTGGATATATGTTCTTCCAACCTATAGTGCATTTCTGTTACGAAATCATCGTAAATTGACTAATGGTACCACTTGCACAGAATGCACTCTACATAGTCCGCATTCATTCCCTGCTACAACTCGATCAGACTAATAAGATCGTCTCGTTTGAATTGTCCTCATAACAGGTGCTTGGTTAAACTCGAATCCGCAGCGGTGGAGGTAATACAATTAGGTCCGAGTAGCTAGATATGATTAGATGCATTGAGTTGAACAACAGACTGCCTTTGGCAAGTATATTGTTGCTGATTCACAGATATTTCAGTGGGGCCAGATGGAGCCTCTCTGTCGACTTATGAAGCGCTCGACCGGTTGCAGGTGCACTAATGCGGACGCGCAGCACGTGATATTGGATGAGCTGCTTAGCATCCAGGTTATTGCGACTGAATAATTGATGTTCAGCAACCTTTCTCGTGCTACATGGGCCAACCCCACCCGGTATCGTGGTCACCTGCCCGGAGGCAGCCCACAAACCGCACCAGAGTTTGGCTATCAACCGCCTGGAGTGAGTGGCCTCCAAAAAGATCGCGACAAATAAGCTTCCCGAGACAACAACGAAAATCAGATCAATCTAGTCACTCGACCAGAGGTTCATTGTGTATATGGAATTTTGCATTCAACGCGTAGAATACACTTCCGTTTATAGACCACATCGTATAATCTTTGATAATTACTGCAATAAGTCACACAACCCAATCTTTTCTCTCCACTAATTACTTTGACTTGCATGGAGAGATATGTCACGATTGAGAAATGAACTTCACTTATATCGTTCTATGGTATTTTTTATTACCATTATTCCACATGTTCTCTCCATTTAACAGGACGTATGTCAATATACGATCGCTTGTATCGCTCCTTTACACGCGAAATGCAATGTACTGTGTTATAGGGTCAGTGTATATAGTATCTACATTGGTATCTCTGAGAATTGACTATTAGTTACAAGACCTTCATAGAAATAAGGTATAAGTTTTTGTTACTTCATATCGTTCAAATGTAACTATATTTTATTCAATGTCTTCGCTCTATTAAATGCAACACAATGTATGGTAGCACTAATATTATTCTCCTATTAAATAAGGCAAGGAAATGTAGAGGGAGTGAGATTGTTTGCGGTGTTGTAGTCTTCTGATTCATTTAGCCCTTAGACTGTACAACCCTTGCCTTATGCTCAATCACGAACACATTGACCATCATACCTCCAGATAAAAAAAGAATAATAGTGATAGATCTCGAGAAGAGTCAAGAACATTATATTTGCAGTAAACAACAATATGGAGAGTACAATTGAAATACTGTCAATAACTTCCACAATTCTAATATTACACACTTAATAAATAAATGCAATCTTCCGAACAGAAATGAGTTATGCATATATAAATAAATCTTACTTATATATGTATTTTAAGTCTATCCTCATACTAACAAATTTCCAAGAGATTTGCGCTATTATTATTGATATAAATCTATTCTATATAATTTATACTATGGTGACATATTTCTACTCTAATATTCACGCGTTTAAGTGCGTGATCAATTGTGTTCGCTCTTTACGCATAATAATCGAATTTGATGTAGTATATAAATATAGAAAATACTGAAATCTGTTCTAAACTACAGACCCATTAATCTAGTCACTCTTTCTATTACTACTGTAAAGGTTACAATAAATAAGAGTTTGTAAAATGGTACGCAACAGTGAGGATATTTAGTCTCACTTAAGCAAGATTAAGGAAATAATCGGTAAGAATATATTAAACGATGTAGAGTTAAATTAAAACAACAATATTTTAATCACGTAGTGCAAAGATGTCAGTTATACATTTAAATATTATATGATTCTTTTAGGTTGCACGTATTCTGATAAAGCAACACTGGTAGAACTATCCACTGCTTCATTTATGACACTGTTACGGAAATGGTAAGAGCCTTAAAACTTCAAATTTATCTTTAATTATAAATGCCAACATGGCTATGTCAATGATACAAACCATATGAATTGGTTTCAGTTCAGATGTGTGTACAAATCCGAGCTATTGCATTCTCGTAATCAATATTTGCATGGGGATGGTGGTGAGTGTAAGATGGCAGCGTGCGTTAGGTCTGAACATGAAACTTGCATAGCACTTAATTTACTATTCCTTCTTACATCTTCTAATTAATTGTACATGTTGTGTTGATACATTGTAGTAGATTAGATCCTTCTACTACGGCCTTTAATTATCTACCAAAATTAAACACACACTTCCTAAATAATCTGTGCAAACGATGAATTGAAGAATGAGTTTAATAATCAGTGTACCAATTAATTAGATCTTAGACCAAGTAGACACTATAGTACGATCTATTTTTAGTACCTAAGTAAAGATTGATTAAATAATGCAACGTGACAATAATCAAAAAAGTATAGATGCGTTATAGCAATTGGTTGGGTGTGATAATTATGGTAGCAAATTAAAGGTAGTGAAACTGTATTTGAGATTATTGCTTGCTATGACTAATAGTGTGAAAATCCACTTGGATATTTTTGTAATTATACCGTTTATGTATACACAATGCGACTCGTATATAACGTTGAAATTAGACGATTGTTGTGTATGTAATGCTTCCATGCTTATAAGTGATTTTTTTAGTTTGTTACTAAAAAGTTGATATTTTACAACATTCCTAATTTGTGCTACTGAAATATTAAGTGGGAAATATTCTACGTATAGGGTACCCTCCTGAAGATTATCGCAGTTTTCTTTACTATATGCCTCGAGTAAATTGTTGACCCTTACAAACCCTGTCCCCTGACTGCCAAAACAAAAAAAAAAAATATGACTGGTGGCAAAATAAATGGAGTTGTAAGACATACCTTATAAATACATTCCAAAAACCTTGACTACATAGGTTTCCTCGAAATGTCGTGTCTCATTCATAACTAAATAGTCAGGTATACCCATTACACTTACATAGTTTCTTCATCGATAATATCTTAGTTTTCATTGTTTTTTGCACATTTTGACAAATTTTGGAGGGTAATCTCATAACTGCACATTCATGAGACAACATTAACTTTAACCAAACATTGGGTGACGATTAATGTAATATAAAACTAATCAGAATTATCTACCATAATAAATGTCACATTAATAATTTACAGCTATAATATGACAAGTTTGGGTAGACAATTTTAACGAAAGAGACTAAAACTAGTGAGCGGCAGTCCTTATTTCCTCGAGAGACCAACAACACAGCAAACCAACAGTCAGGGTATAATTAACTGCAATCATACATCTCTCCATACACATTCTTAGTACTGCAATCAGTTTTTATTTTCCATAGATATATTTTTATCTGGTTTTCTCATTTAAACCCTGAAGTATTACGGTTTCTCACTGTGTCCCAATGTTTTTTTTTTTCTTTCTCCCTGACCCTAATTTTTGGCCTGGGTTTTAATTATTGAAACCTTAGCTTAATTGTCATTACCAAAGTATACTTAAAGTTCTCTATACTTCAATTTCTTTTATTACTAATTTTATAAGGATCGAAAGGGGTCACACGACAACCACACTATGCACTCAACAAGACAAACAACCAATTCTCTCCCAACCACCTCACCAAATTACACACACGAATAACCAAGATAACAATCAGCCCTATTGCAGTACAAAAGCAGAATTAAACACACAATTGAGCCAATAAACAAGCCGGAAATAATCACAACCACACACACAAATTATATCGTGGATAAACCCTTATGTGAAGGATAAAAAACCACGACCTCTTGAGGAGTCCACCCTAATACTTCTCTTATTAATAAATTGGAGGGAAAAAGAACCCAAAATTAGTCAAAAGATTCACAACCACCAACAATCACAAGAATAAAAGAGATAACTGGAACAAAAGAGGTGTAGAATTCACCAAACAGCAGCTCTCGAGAACCAGAATTCCGACCAACCAGACCTCACAGATGACGAATCCAAGTCAAAATGAAGCCCCAATACTGAGAACAAGCTGTCCAAATTTGAGGCAAAATCGGACCACGGGAACACCTCTGATCGAGCACTTCGATCAGACTGTGCAGAAAAATCTGAGAAAGAGAAACCTCTCACTTTTTCTCTCTGTTTTGTACGTGTAAATCTGATCTAAGAACCTTGGCTCATCAGCCTTCTAACCTCCAATAAAATTCCAAAAAAGCTTGCAAAGAAGCACAAAATAAGCAAAGATTGAACTTAAGACAAACAAGTAATTATGGTCTAAAATTCGGCCAAAAAATAACCAAAATAATAAAATTCATAATTGCAAATGGGGTGGACTATACACATAATTTACATTCTGAAAATGTCTTGACATTATATTGTGAAAGTAATTTACATCGTAGTAGTTAAATCAAAGTAAATAGCCTGCGAGTGCATTTTGGTTGTAAAGATTTCTTTATTTGAATTATTGTCAATAATAGAGATCATGCCGCTTACCACCTGAACCAACCTTCATTGGTTTGTAATGCAACCATGTTGGCTATTTATTAWTAAGAATAAAGTTTAAAGGCTCTTACCATTTCCATTACTAGTTTTTAGTGCATGTTACGTGTGCTTAAAACTTGCAAAAAAGAATCTATATTTAAATTTGACGCTATTTGAATCGTTAAAATTTGTGTTTTTTTTTTTCAATCATAATTTTTTAACCATAAATGTTTTAACTTTTAAGTAGTAAATTATTTGGTAAATTTAAAACCTTCATTTATTTGAAAATTTTATAATAGGAACTGAATAAATTAATGGAGTTTTAAACAGATTAGTTTATATTTACTAAAGCGCAAATTAGTCATTGTCTAGGGGGACACCATTGATCCCCTTGGCTTATATAATAGAGATATAGTCTTAAAGTATAATATATAGATAGATTTTTTCATATAATGAGCAATTTGAATTGTGTAGTAGGAATAGAATTATTATTTATGGTATAATGAACAATTTCTGTTCGGAAGATGCAATTTTTTATTAGTGTAATAAAATTTTYGAGATTATTGCATATTAATTGATACTTTGATTCATGTTTCTTTGGCAAGTGTTTTGAATTCTYGAGATCTAATTCACTATTACTGTTTTTTATGGGTTGATGGCATRTTTTCGTGATTGCAAAAGGGAAGGGGGTAGAAGGGTAATTTCAGGGGKAYWCCACCGCGACCTCCTCCCCCCTTCCCTTATATAATAGAGATAAGTGTCAACATTGTTTCAAGTAAATAGAAGCRAATTGAAAAAGAATATTTGTTACATTTGAAAACAAATGAAGTACGAAAACTTATACCTTTTTCTTTGAATCTTTGTAAATAGTCCATTCGATACATACACTGATACACACTTACACWGTCCTTGCATTTGGAAAAGGAGCGAACGAAGGAAGTAACATAGTTCCTRTGAAATGGAGAGAAATCTTGGAAAGTAATTAAGAAATGTAGAAGATAGAAAAGTAATTCTCATTGATCTTCCATGCAAGTACAAGTATTGTGGAGAAATTTAGTTGTGTGCCTTGTATTATCAAGATATACGATGGTTATACGGAGTATTTTCGGTGAAGGACGCATACCCGGTCGGGGCATTATTATACCCTGGTCGGGTCTCGGGAAGGCTGTTGTCGCGGATCGTTTTGGAGAGCCACGCACCCAGGCGGGTGAAGCCAAACCCGGGCGGGTTTGGGGCTGCCCCGAGCAGGTCACCACATACCCGGGTGGGGACAAGTGACGAGTGCAGCAAGGGAGCAAGCAAGCCCAGAACCTGGCGGGTGGACCTGGCCCGGTCGGGTGTGAGGGTCTGACCCGGGCGGGTCTGCCCAAACCCGGTCGGGTTTCCTCTGTTTTGGAGCGTTTTGGCTTCGGTTGGTTGCGGCTAGGCCTGTCAATTCGGTTCAACAGTTCAGTACAGTTATGGTTGAAACCAAACAGTTCAGTTCAATTCAGTTCAGTTTAATTCAGTTTGATGACAGTACAATTCAGTTCAGTTTAGTTTCGGTTGGTAGCAGTTCAGTTAAATTCAGTTTGACCAAGTTCGGTTTGGTTCAGTTCAGTTTTGGGCGGATTGAAACAGTTCAGTTGAGTACAGTTCAGTTCAATGCAGTTAAAATAAAAGGTCAGTTCAGTTCAATTCAGTTAAAATAAAAGGTCAGTTCAGTTCAGTTCAGTTTTGGTTGATAACAATTCAGTTCAATTCGGTTGAAGCAAAATCCTATTCAGTTCAGTTTAGTTTTGGTTGGTATCGGTTCGACTCAATTTGGTTGAGCCGTGATTCAGTTCAGTTCGATTTTGGTTGGTAACTTGGTGTCGGTTTAGATCAATAATTTAGTTGAAACGTGATTCATTTCAGTTCGATTTCGGTTGATAATGGACGAATTCCATTCAATTGAATTGGGATCCTATCCAGTTCTGATCGGTTAAAAGTGGGTTCGACTATGAGAACAAGATAAATGTCATTGAGTTATGAGTATAAGATATCAAAGTCAACTAATTAATCAACTCCGTATAAGATCAAAGTAAACTCCATATGATATCGAAGTTAATTATTATGATGCTT
>SNQN01000562.1:0-10392 GCA_008642245.1 Bassia scoparia
AAATTTTTTATAATTTAAAAAAAAAACATTTACCGACCGAAAAATCGGTCGGTACACCGACTGATTTTTAAATCGGTCGGTGTACTGACCGAATATTCGGTCGGTAAATGCTTTGATTTTTTTTAATAGAAACATAGAGGGCAGGGGTTAAAATCCCAAAAAATCACCGACCGAATATTCGGTCGGTGATTTTTTGGGAATTGTTTTTTTTTTAAATTAAAAATACGGATGGGGGTTTATAATTCAAAGGATTTACCGACCGATTATTCGGTCGGTGTACCGACCGATTATTCGGTCGGTGTACCGACCGATTTTGTAATCGGTCGGTACTACCGACCGAATAAACGGTCGGTAAATTACACCGACCAATTGCGGTCGGTGTCGGTCGGTAATACCGACCGATTTTTTTTCGGTCGATGATTTTGGTCGGCCTTACACGAAATTCTTGTAGTGCTACTACGTTCCTCCTCCTCCGATCCCGTTGCTCCTAAAGGTTTCATTCACTTTTCAATTACTCTTTTTTCTTGTTTTTTTCAATATTTTTTTGGTCCTAAACTGCTAATTATGATTAATTTATCAAATTAAGGAGTTTGATTGTTGAGATGGTAAAGGTGTTAACAAATATAGCATGGATCTTAGAATGAGAACAATGTTTTACTCTTGATCTTTTTTTTTAGGAATTCTTTTGATTTTTTTAATGGTGGATTAAGCTATGAATTATTATTACTGTGTATTCATATTTGCCCCATTAATATTATGGATTATAGAATAATTTTATTTGCAGGATCCTAGCCCTAAGGGAGATTCGTGTTAGGCATTGCTCTAATCGTGCCCTCACATTTGCTGCTCAAAGGTTCGTTCTTTTCCCCTTATTAGAACCCATATACACCTATTTCCCATATATGAGTTCATTGTTCAGCAATGGAAGGATTGGCAGGGGCGGTTGGAGAGGGGCTGAAACTTTCAAAAACTCACTCATTGGTAAGGAGAAGCTCCCATAGCACAATTTCCAAGCTGAAGGACATCCGCTTTATGACATAATGGTTTTGGTCGCAAACTGACTAAGATACTATAATAGGAGATTGAGTTAATAAGGATGGCAGCATTTACGCATCGAATTCACAGGGACGTGGCCAGTTGGCCTAAATGTAGAAAACAGAGGCCAGGGCCCCAGGTTGAAAGAATATTAATGTCATGAAAAGTTTAAAATCTTCAACAAAAAAAGGAAATCTTATGTTACGGCATGTTAATAGAAGGAAAAGGACTAGAAAATATGATTTTCCTGCCTAAATGCATCCAAGCTTCGTAAAATTTTCCATTCAATAGCAGAGAGGATAGATGGACAAAGAAACAAACCCTTAGATAACTCCAGCTCTGATTTAGAAGAGTAATTGAATAAAAAAATCAACAAAGGAAAAATAAAAGCATGGAGAATCACAGCATATAAAATCCTAAAAACCACACCCACAACTTTCACTTTCACAGAAGCAAGGAGGATTTTTTATAACCGATGTCATACACATGAAATAACTACAAGGACGACAAGTAAAGTTTGAAGAAAGAATAATAATTGTTGGTATAGCATAAAGTAAAGAAGTGTCACGAATACAGAACTTATTACTGCAGCATTAATGCAATGGATATTTAGGAATATTTCAAGCCCAAACAAGAAGCAATGCCAAAATTAGAGCTCAATAAAAATTGACTGCGAGTGCCGAAGTTTCACAGCTCCCATACATAAGAATTTTTTTGTTGTTTTTAATAGACGAATTGAAGCCTATTCAATTATTTCACTGGAATCCTTGTCGTTTACTTATTGTTTGTTTTTCCTCAATTACACTTTTGCAATCTGCAATGCCTGAGCATGAGATCGACTTGCAGAAGATTTTTCATCCTATGAAACTAAATTGTCGTTGACAGTGAATGTATCCTTTTATCATTTAGTGAGAATTGGTAGTAAGTAAATGACTTATTATCATGAACTCAAAGAAGATGTATCTTGAAATTCACATCTTCAAAATATTTTTTTATGATAATTTTTTGCCACTTATTTTTATTTTTTGGGTGTTTTTTCCAGGGAAAAATGGGTAGGCAAAGATGAAATCGGGATTATTATTGTGAACAATCCTGAGGAGGCAAACAGCAGTTGGAACATTTTTCGTCGTAGCTCAAAAGAACCCTGAAACTTTTACAAAAAATATTAAGGTAAGCACAGTCTTGGAGTTAGGAAATATAACTCCAGATGGACTAGCTGGGTTTTGATTTCAAAATCAGAATGACATGTAAAAGAAATCAGGCTCAATATGTTTTATGGCTGTGTGAAGCCCTTGTAGGCAACGTTGCTAGACAATTTTCCTTCTAACTATTGAAATTTATACTTGGAAATAAAATATTTCTGGGCTGAGTATTAGCTTCTTAAGATTTTTGTGTGCGTTTTGCTCTTTAGAAGTATTACATTTGTTAATAAATGAAGTATATACTGTGATATTATCAGGTTTCTGTCATGTTTGGAACGAGGGTAGCTTATGATTAATAGAATTGGTTTCCTTTCTTTATTTGGTTTGTAGGTCATTAAAAAGAGTTTTATGGGTGTCAGTACTAGGAGTTAGCTTCTCATGTATGTTGTACCCTTTTTTCTCACACCTGGTCTGGTTTAGTTTGGATTAGTTGTGATTTATTTTGGTGTATTCCAACAGTGGTTCGATTCAAATGTTGAGTTGGTTAATGCTGTGGATCGTTTTTTGTTGATTGGTTTTGCTGGAATTTGTGATATACTTGGAGAGCAAAGCATCCGCAAAACGGCAGTAGGGAATGTACCACACTGTTATTCCTGTGCTCCGAGCCAAGTAATAATTTCCTGTGGCAACCCCCATAACAGAAAAAAAAAAAAGAAATTGATGTTCCTCATAGTGGAACTATGTTCAAAGAGGGAGTTGTCTGTTTAACATTGTTTAGTTCTGATTCAAACCTCTATTAGTGTAAAAATCTATCTCCTTGATTCCCCTCAGTAGTTTTCATAGTAATGTATGAGTTACTTTGGTTTTTAGTTCTACCTTTAATACAAATTGTTTTTCTCGCCTCTGCATTTGGCAGGTATGAACTGTTTGTGGATGCAGGAGTTGCACGCACCTATGATGGGTTGCATCAGGATGTTGAATGAGTAAAGCAATGACCTGGGGATAAATTATATAATTTTTATGATGACAGATAAAATGCCACACCCACAAATATTACAATAGTCACAAGTATTGTAAATCAAGATTTTATTCATAAGAAGAGTTGATGGTTGGGTTTTAAGACCGTTAGACGGGAAGCAAAAACTTATTATAAATTGGTAAAATGTAATATGTGTAAGTAGAAAGAAAAATGACAAATTGCGAAATAGGTACAATAGCCCAGTGCATGAACCGGTGATAGTCTAATATGGACACCTGATTTATGTTACTGTTTACTCAAACCTATGAAGTGCTAAGGATAATTTTTTTGTGAATAGAAACTTTTCCTATGTGAAAGTAAGTATTTTTACACTCTTATTCTTGGGATGAAGAAGCAACACTATAAAAGTAACAAGAATTTTTTTAGTGTCATTGTACTGATGCTTTTTCAAGCTGGAAGATGATCCACCAACTGTTTGATTTTCTGCTGCTGGAACTCATTATAGTACTAGCTCAAAGAATGTGAAGTCCACGCTTGATTTAGTGCTAGTGAATTATTATGTTTGGAAGAATTTACTTGTATAAGGTGAAAAGTTATCTATGAACAGTATCCAGTCAAAACTGGTCTTACTATTTTTTAAGTTATCCTTTTGACCATAAAACGCAAAGGAAAATGTTGATTTAGTGCCAGTATAATAAATGAAGTTTGATCATTAAGGCAAGGGTACAAGAATTGTGAGATGAAAAGTTGACCTTTTTTTTAGCATTATCCGATTACAATTAGCTACATTTTGCAGAATGTTATGACTTAGTTGATCCGACAGGTGACTTGGGTGTGGAAATTGGCGAATGCACGTTTATTAGTATAAGCAGTTGGGTTTGGTGAAATAATGCTATCGAATTAAGTGAAGTTTAGGTCTGATCACAATTTTTGGTTTTGTTAGATAACGGCATTAAACAACCATAAAGTATGTTAACGAAGTTCTTGTTATGAGATATATCAATATCTACTTGACAATTAGTGCAGTTGATTCGATATTGTTGCTTGGAATCAGATTTGATATTCTTTGGGTTCTTTGTTTATGGCGTTGTGGTTTGCCAGAATGGACTGCAACATTGTAAAATGTGTCGGTTTCTGTTGGTTTGGGAGCTTTGAATATGCACAAACAATTAGAAAGCCACTAATGTTTAATTAATCGACTATTTTCTGGGTATGTTTAGATTCAGAGTGGTTTTGCCAAGCTGATTCTCCAAGCTTGAGTTTTGTTCATTCCTGCATTTGAACAATGCTGACCAAAAATTGTTAGTCAAGCTGAGTAAAGGTTTGACCTGGGATCGTGCCAATGTTTATTGTAGTCAACTTCGCCCACCTCTTCCCTTGATTGCTGATCTCTTCGAATTGTGGCTAAAGGAGAAGCCCTACGAAAAGAATGATATAGTTCTTCATGGTATAATAGTGTTTCTTGTGGTTGCTCTTTTCCTTGTTTCCCCTGCAAATTACTATATAAGTGCTCAAAGTTGGATATCTTATCATGGAAAGTCTCTAAAAGAGTAGTATATATCGTTGGACAACGCTGCTCAAGGAAAATGTTGGTGGGCAGTGATCAGCTTGTCAAAGTTGTGAAAGTGGAATTCTGAGATGAGATATGCAGGAATGTAAAATTTGGAATGTAGATTGGAATTGGGATTATCAATAATTGCTTACAATTTTTTCACAAATAGCAGTATCAATTTTGCTAAGTTATACATATGACAAAGCAAGGTGAACAAGGGCAAAATGAAAGGAAGCAATATTCGGACCCCTTAGGTCAAAGGTTGTATTACCTTTTCCCCATAAGTATATTAATTCAAAATTAATTGCAATACAATAAATTAAGAAATAAGTGGAACAACGGACGCGCAGGATGTGACGCGCCGTGGAACAGCTAGTAAACAAAATATAATGATAGTTTCTTGTCTATCTAATATTTGATTAGAATAACAATCTATATTACACTCAATTTTATTGATGTATTTCAAAATTAAAATTTCATTTAGAGCTTGTTTTGCTACGAAAGAAAGGGCACGTGAAAAGGAAGGAGAAGTAGGAAAGAAATATAACATTTTTCGTCATTTGTTAAACAAAATAAAGTAGAGAAGGGAAAGAAAAGGAAAAAGACAAGGAAAGTTTCTTTAACAATTTCTTACCAGTTTCCCTTCCAAAATTGGGGGAATTCAGAAGGAAAGAGAAAATAAACTATAATTTTTAATTATTCCTTATCTTCCCTTTTAATCGTCTAATAAACATGGGAAAATACGCTCTGAATTCCTTTTTAGCTTCTTCATGGACCAAACTTGGGAAAATAAGTCGACAGGTATGATTCCTTTTGGAAAAGTATACCCATGGCACAACAACACAACACAGCACACATCGCGTGCATAAAGTGCTAGTGAGTAATAGGTGAGAACGCGACCAAAGGAGTAAATGACAGAGGAGCAAATAACTTGGAAGGGAGGGGTAAGATATTTGTAAATAACATTGGTGCTAATTGCTCATTATTTATCGCGTTAGGACTTAGGAGAGATTAAGCCCAACTTGATCCGTGATCTCCGCTAAGGCTATATGAGTAAATAGCGTGAGATCACTTATGATGCGCAAAGAAGGTAATGACAAGAAAGAAATTACAAGTGGAAAAGAGGGGTATATTGTACATATAATTTGGTGCAATTGCTCATATATATGATTAAAATTAAGAGGGTACATTGGAAGTATCATATGGTGCAATTGCTTCTCATATTTAGTTGGGGTCCATTGGGATATAGTCATATAAATATAGTTGATTAATTTTCGGTAGAAAACATAGAAAATACTTGGTATGACAAACCTTCACTCTCCCTCCAAGCCGAACTCCTCCCATCTCACACGTCGCTATGACCCTCTCTTTCTCAGCTTCCTCTTCCATTAATCGACCCTCACAAATCAGCGAATAAGCTGCCAACATAACAATCCGATTCATTGAGTATTTCCTAACACCAATAACAGGTATGATCTTTAATTTTTTTCAGTTGTTCAGTATTTTTTCCTGATTTAGTTATCGCTTTTGTGAAACTGATTACCACCGATTGAAAACTTGAATGACATGAAAGTTATATCTCACGCCACTCTGGGGTGTCTTCGTTGCTTTCTGCTATTCTTTCGAGGGATTAGTTATGAAATCAATTTGATATGGTAATGCTGGTTCTAGTGATGGGTTTCTATTGCTTGTCTTCACATCCTGTTTATGAGGGTTTTGTCGAGTTAGTTGTTGTTGTTGTAACATTTGCACATTTTAATTGGGTATTTCCGTGTTTGAATTTGAAGTATTGGTTTATTTTGGAGAAAATCCTCCATCAGATTTTGGGTCGTCTCCATTTCCAAGAAGATAATTCCAATTCTTGTTAATAAAGTCCACTTTATAGATACCCATGAAATATTCAATTGAATTTATGCTCACCTGTGAATTATTATCTCTTTCCCCTTTGACCAAAAATGTGTTCTCCCCCCGGCGTGGAAAAAAATAAATATAAAAAAATTTTTTTAAATCCGGAATGTGAACTTTTATTTTTTTGCTACTTGTTTTGAGCTTACTAAACTCCATTGATGGTCTAGTTTTCTCTTAAAAGCGGCGAATTTTATTGTTGGACATACTTTTACTGATAGACTTTCTATGATGAAGTCTTGTGCTGAAATGGCCTACGCGGCGAATGGTTGATAGGGTGTATGTTACATGGTTTAGGCTTAAGGATTAAAGACTAATTCTTGGCCTTTCCACTGCTTTATTAAGCCGCTGCGTCTTGGTCACCAAACGTGACCATTGTTTTATTCTAGTGTGTTAAGTTGTTTCAATTCTCCGTTGCATACATCACTCATGAAACTGATTTTTGTCTTTGGATCTTTGCAGAATAAGTATCCCTCAGAGGAGCAATTCTTAATGGGCAGCAGTCTTATACAACGCCACAATCGGCATAATGGCGAAATGTAAATGTTATGGAGATTACACTCTAGCAATTGCTTGTGAATTCGGACTAATGTTTTCTCCTTAATTCATGTCTTTTTGTTGTGTCGTTGTGAATACCTAAGTGGCCATATCTTAACGTCTACCTTTTTGCAGCCTGCTTCTACTTATTCTGGAAACCGCCAGTGGACCAGCTAACTAGCTCTCAGTGAACATGGGGTCTCGACATCCACAATTTTGGGTAGGTCCTCATGAATCAGAAATCGGTGGTTCTTAAGGTCATCACCTTCAGCCTCACAGAATGGAGGACAATACGGTTCTTTGTAACAAGCCAAAAGTTCTGTGAGCAACTGCTCAACAGGTTTAGTGATATTGACTAAAACTGTTGGAGAAGATAGGGTTTTCAAATTTCTCATGTAGTAACTGTAAGCGAATGTTTATCTCTAAATGTTGTTTCTTAAAGAATGCTTCTTGCCAAGCCTCCATATAAACCTTATAATGACATTATTATTGTTTTTAAATGCATTTTGACTTGTTGACGAAATTTCAGTAATCGTCGATATACATTTTCTTCTTTTATTCAAAAATCTGTGACAATGGTTTTTGTCTTTTAATTTAGGGTTTTATCTGATAGGTACTGAGCACTAAGAATGCTAGGGTTCCGGGCCATCTTCTATGGAAGGCCGTGCCAGTTAGGTCAGGATAGCAGATTCTCCAAAGTAACTACCTCTAAAGATATGTGGCTACTGCGTAGCCATGGGTAAGGGCACAAACCTGAAGCTCTTTAATTGCCCTGATAAGATGACTGAAGTAGCATCACTTGACGAGAAGGCAATATTGCTGAAGAGGCAAGGGACTATGTTGGAAGGGATCCTGCTGTTGATGCTGGATGGGAGATTTGTCCTGATTCTGTCAAGTTATACAGTTTTTTCCCGCAAAATTTTTCCCACAATATGTTTATTGTTATTTTCTTAATTTTTTTCCATTCCTCTTATTTAGAAAGGGAAGAGAGTGGTGCGAAAGGGGTTGAAAATATAACCTGGGGCCATGTCATGTTTATATTCTAATTTTCCAGGACCTCTTGCTTTTTTCCATTACCACATGGTTGCTTGTTATATTTTTTGTAAATTCTTCTTATGAATCTACGTAGAAAATAACAAGTAGTGTTTTATATAGTGTTTGTCCTTCTAAGGTTAGGTGGTTTAATTAGCACTACTCAGCAAGCAATTTACCCTGAAACAACTAGGGTAACGGTCTCCTGTTTATTTCAGTCTAAAAGCTTCTAAATCTTTGGACAAAAAAGTGAAAATAATACACCGCACTTGCATGTTGCAATTTTGAGATAGAATGCTTATTGTACTTCCGGATGCTTAATTATCCATATAATCCTATCACAAGCTTTTCTGTTATCTTAGCCAGTTGAGTAGTACGGATAGGTATTAGCAGCCTATTTATAAAGAATGTTGAATATACTGCCCCCTTGCCCTAAGCGCCTGATTTGTTGTGATTTGGACTTAAAGATATGCTAAGTCGATTTCTGCAGAGTCACTCTAGAGACAGAATTTGTCGAACTCAAGTACATAATTGGATTAGTCGGTTTTCTTAATAGTACCTCTGTTACTATGATTAGGTACACTGTTTGTAGTGATTGTAGTTTTGTCAAAGATGGTCAGTTGGGAAACATTTAGCTTCGCTAAAGTAGTTTGTTTTAAAAGAAAAATAAGCTACTGATTTTATAACCATAGATACTTAAAGGCCTCTACAACTACCCTTTATTTTATTTGATTTTTGTTTATATATAATTCTAAACGACAAGATCCACATCAGGAGCTATCAACAAGAGCTACATAACTGGCGGCCATTTAACTCATTTTAAAATATCAACAATCACTGAGCTGTTCTGTTTTCTGAATGCCCTTGTTTCTACTGGTTCTCTTTTCCTAACAGTTCTTTGTTCTTCTTCTATTTGTGTATAATCATGCTAGATTGTGTCAGCGTATTACAGTAGCAAACTCATGTTCTGTGCTCTGGTTACCCAATTCTTCACAGTATTCCCCATATTCAACAGTCTGAGCTGAGTAGAGACGACTGGACAGGCTCACTCTCTTCGACAAGACCAGATGCTTTAACCTCCAAACTCTGCAATCTGCTCCCCATTTGGAGTTCCAGGTATTTATGATTGAAGTTGATTGTACAAGCTTTCCGAAACAGCTCTAGTCTTTTCTTATTATCCTATAATCATGTAGCACTGGAATGTTTTATAAATAGCAGTGAACAATGAATCCTTCTGTCAGTGCTCTAACCATGTCTTTGTGAATTATGCCACTGCCTGTACCATAGCTCTTAATCCAGAGCATTATTAATAATATTCCCTGTTTTACACTGAATACTCGCACACATCTTCTGGGCAGCACAAGCTGATTATCTAGCTGTAAGGAAAGGTACAACTTATTCGTTTTCACCGGCCCAAGAGCTTTTGTCATATGGAGGGAGACTTGAGGTGATCCTCGGTGTGGTGGAAATTCTTTCATATAGCTCAAACACTGTCCTTCAATTTGGGAGCAGCGTCCTCAGAGGAATGTGGAGATCTTGGTGTATGCGAAGCCTTCTTCAAATCCTGGTTATGGGCTGAGTCTGCCGCCCTGGTAGTGGACTATGGGCATGAGCAAAGGGCTTTTATGGGACTGCTCTTGAGTCGACTTTCCTGGAGTCCTGTTCATCACATAGTGGGTCTTCAACGAGTGAAGGATAAAAAGATGATAGATATGCTCGTGAACTTGATTTAAGGGGAAGAGGAGCGTCGGAGAGAGCGACTGCGTGAATAAGAGAAAGGGAAGCAGAACGAGAACGGGATCGTGGAACAGTGAACACGTGAACGTGAAAAGGGAGCGTGAAGGGAAGCGCCATTATAAGAGAAAAAAATTTAAAAGAAAAAGAGCGTGAACGAGATCGTAGGAACGAAAACGAGCTCTTGATAAGTGAGGGAGGACCACGTACACACACCAAGGCATTAAAGATCGTCGTGGAAACTCGTGACGAAGATGGAAAATCCTCAGGAGAGAACTCCCTGTCGAGAAGCTCATCATAGGTGGATGCACGATGTTAAATATAATCATGCTACTATTCTCGTATTTAATCCGCTGTCCGATATTCAATGGCAGCTTCCTCACTAGACTTCTGTGTTCTATTACGGGCTGAAGGATCCATGTCGCCTAGTTAAAAGGAAAAAAGGAAGAGATTAAATGGTTGCAAGGTAAAAGAGC